>JACXIV010000084.1:0-166461 GCA_014737475.1 Bombus confusus
AATAAGTAGTTATAGCATATTTCAAAAAAGAATCACCAATAGTTTCTAAACGTTCTAGGTTAATACCATCATTTGCATTGGACATAGTTAAAGCTTGTAAGATTAAACTGGGACTTGGGCCCGTATGATTTTCTAGTTCTGGTTGAAAATCAAAGCTAAAAAGATTACTATCTGAATGATATGTAAATTTCGATGGATTAGAATCCTTTTTTATCTGTGGTACAGTATCATTGTTATTTAATATTTCTTTAGTGAATTTTTCGACTATAGTTTCTACATAATCTTTGTGTTTATAATTTGGCAAATTTTCTTCACATTTTAAATTACATGAAGCTTTCTTTTTTATTACAATTTCATTATCACAGGATATAAAGGATCCATTTTGCATTATTTCACATTCCCTTACTTTAGCAAATTCGTAATGAGCTTGTCTATGCTTCGTAATTGAAGAATTCTCTTTCTCCTCCGTGTACGACCATAAAATATCATCCAAACTTTTCTCAGTTTCTAACAAATCCAAAATTTTTTTATTGGTCTCTTGCTTAGACATCTGTTTCTCGTCTTCTACAGCTTCTGCAACATTTTCTCCCATGTAAGCAATTCGTAACCCTCTGTTTTCATCTTCACTTTCATCAGAAGTATCGGCAAATCCATCACTATAAATATCGTCCGATTCATAACCGTCGAAATCTGATTCACATGCAGGGGATCCGTATCGAATATCACTCCAGTTAAAATCATTTGGTAAAACAGTTACATTTAATGGAAATGGCTTTAAATTATTTGTTTCAAAATCCGGAGAATTCATTGCCATATCGCTTGACCAAGTACCGATTTCTAATTCATTTTCGTCATTTGACATTTGTTCCCCTATTTCAATTATTTTATCATTTTTTATTTGAAATTCATAATTATTTTCATTGAAGTCTTCTTTATCTGATTTATGTAAACTGTCTATTATATCTTTACGTATATTTTGACATTTATTATCAATTGCATCATTTATAGAATTTTGTTGAATAGTTTCATTCCTGGCTAACTTTGCTTTATCAGATTCCTTAGATTTCTTTAAAACCTCTGCTAAACTCCACCCAAAATCTAATGGTGGCCATTCGAAATCTAAAATATATTCATATTAAAATTAAAAAACAAAAACTCCAGAAGTAATTTCTATAATTTTATATCTACCGAGATTTAAATTTTCCTGCCCTAAATTTATCATTTGTGCAACTTGACACCGTATTTGATTAGCAAGTAGTAGAGCATTGATTCTATATAAAATACAAGGTAAACAAACTGCTTGTCTCCAAAGTGAAGCTGGAAAAGGATGAATTGCACACAATTCAGCAACAAGAATTTGTTTTTGCTCCAGATTTTCCCGTTTTGCCCGTTTTGTTTCTTCACTGCTTGTTGGTAAAGCAACACCTTTCCGATTAACATACCTAAAATAAAATATTTGATATAAATATAGCACATTTATTTTATTTCATATTTATTTAATAAAAATATTGTGTGTGTGTGTGTGTGTGTATATATATATATATATATATATATTATATTATAAATTATAAATAAAACTATAAATAATAATTATAAATATAATCATATTTTGCATCATATCTACCTTGGTGTTAAAAAATTCAATCTAGCTGATGTGTGATCCACATCTAGTAAAGGTTGATCTAAATTTTGTATCTGTATATCATATTTTTTAAGATAATATTCTTCAAAAGTGCTATAATCATCACCAGGAAAAGAAGATTTGGGATTTAAATTTGTACAAATTTCAGCAACATAGAAGTACTAAAACGAGCAAGAAAATATAATGTATTTCAATTGTAACATATTTTCGTTCATATCAGATATTCATTAAAATACCTGAGGTTGATCCTGACTTCTATACCAAGGCATAATTACTGCATCATGGTATTTTGATGCATCAAACTTGAAATTTTTCCTGATTTCTTCAGGAACTTTAGTTGGTCCTGCATTTCGATTTTTATATATACATTCTAAGAAGTCCCAATCTACAATGACGTCAGATTGTTCATCTGTTAAAAATAAATTTGTATGTATATAATATCAAATATAATATAAACAATGATAATATTTTTAAGAATGTTCACACTTACCTAATTTTACAGGTACAATCATATATGAGTTCTCTGAAGCATTAGGATCAAAAAGCATCAAATATTGTTGTAATCTTAATACATTTGTAAAAGTATAATTAAGAAAAATAGCGATTTTTTCTACTTGCATTTCATTTAGGACTATAGTCTGTTTACTAAGTTTTAATTTTACATGAACTTCCCCAGATCTAGTATAAATAGGAAATGGACATAACTAAAATGAAAAGTTAATGATTAATATTGCAATTTACACATTTTGTGTGTGTGTGTGTGCATGTGCGTGTGCATATGCGTAATTATGACTACCTTAGGAATTTCTTTTAATGTTATTATACCAAAACCAATCGCTGATTCCTCAGGAGGATATATACGTCGACCTCTTGTATTTTGTTCTTCAGGTAAAGGACAACTCAAAACCAGATTAATATGATATAAATAAGAAGGAACTCCAATTATTGGTCTACAATCTGTTAATGACTCGGCTGTCTATGAAGCACAATTTAATATTAGGATTAAATAAAGTATATATTATTATAATTTTTATCTTTTATGAATAAAACCTTTTTGTAATAATATTGTCTCCGCTTGGTTGTTCCCGGTCGAGCTTCAGAAATATCCACTTTACTTTCATCTGGTAGAGCAGGTACTTCTGCATCCTCTGGTTTAGCTTTAAAATTTTCCTTCCCAATGGGTAATAAATTATCATCTATTTCATTTTTTCTGTGTAAATCAATGCATAATTGTAAAGCAGCCATTCGTCTTGCCATAGCTCTATTAGGCATAGGATATGACTGAAATAATAACTTAATAGTAATATACAATAATTCACATACACAAATACATATTGGAAAAGATTTAATATTATAATTTTATTATAAAGAACAAAAATATTTACCAATACAACATATTTTACTGGAGAATTTATAGGAAGTCGTAAAGAACATATGTACATAAATGTATTATCAACATGCATTTCTCGAATGGACCATTCTGGAGTTAACCTTGTAAAAGTATCACTAGGTAATTTTGCACAGTATCTAAACAAATAAAATTTTATAATAATATGAAATAATTTCTAGAATTATGATTGTAAAATATTTAAAATGTTTTCATAGTTTTCTATTCATAATTTTATACTACCTGTTTACTAGTGATATAGCAGAATTAAAAGTAACTTTAGGTGCATCATCTCCATCAAGCGGTTTATAATGTGGTATCATAGCAGCATACATATCTGCTTCGTTTTCTTCTTCTTCAGATGGTTCGTTATTAGAACATTTTACTAACAAAGTCTACAAAATAGATTGATGCTCTTCCATTAAAACTTTCGACTGGGATGGACACAGGTAATGAACCACATTAAATGGCTGATATTAAAACTGGTACACACTGAAGTTTATGACTAAATTAAATCGAGCAGACAATATAGTCATTAATCAAACATCAGATCCAGTTCATATATTCCATTAAATTTTACCATAACGAATAATTAAAGTAATTAAAAAAAATATACCATAATTTAATACCTTTTCTATGTAATGATATTGAGCTAGCTGCCATATATACTCCTTTGACATTTCTTGTGGTACTAATAACACATATAATGCATCTGTAGCTCTTGCACGACTTTTACATTGTACATATGACTGATAAGTTTTTGGAAAATCGTACCTCATTACAAAGTTGCATTTGGGAATATCTATGCCTAACAAACATAGAACGGTATATTAGTATAATATTAATAAAATAGTATTTACAATAAGTTATGTAGTAATAGTAAGATAAATTAGTGACTAACCTTCTTCTAAAATTGAAGTCGAAATTAATAAATTACATTCATGTATCCTAAATCTTTTCAAAACTTCTTCTTGTTTTCTATGTTCTATTTCTAAATCTTTTGAATAACTAATATCTTCAATATTCCTCTCAATCGTATAAAGAGGTGACAAAAAATATAAGTCTTCATCATGCATAGATATTTCGTTTAACAAATAAAACAACACTTTTGCCGCAAACGCCTTGTTTACAAAAATTACTCCACAAAGTAAGTCAGGATCCGTAATACCACGCATGTGTCGTGGTGCTCTAGGTGGTTTTCTACAATTTTCTTCGTTACTTTTCCAATTACAATCTGATTTTTTAGATTGCACGAATCTATCTCTAGTAAACCCTTCCCTATTATTTACTGGTAAGTTTTGAGAAATATTTTCATTTAGTTTATTATCAGCGTTATTAGTATCTTTATTATAATATGGTGTATATGTTTTTAAAATTTGCAATAATCTATGAACCTTTGGAGTAGTATATTTATATATTCTTTCTTTTTCAGATAAAACTTCAAATGTATTATCACATAAAGCTCGTATCTTTGTGAAAACAGATGCTACCATGTTTAATAACAAGTAATGTCTTTCATAAGGTGTCTTTACTTTTAATTTTTCTGTTAAAATTAGAAGAGCCAGTGCAGCACGATCTGCACACCATGGTCCAAGAGTTTCTAATATGTACAAAAAGTCTTGCATCATTTCAAAAGGTTTCTCTGTAGGATCTGGTATTTTTTGGATGTCTTCATAAAATTCTTCATTGTAAATCTCAGTTGGATCATGACGATGATCACGTAAAAATTCAAGAGCATGCAATATATAATTTTCTATAGTAGTATGTAATTTTCCTTTCTCATTTTTAGCATATTCAACTACATATTCTTTAGGTTTAGGGCTATACCTATTTAAAAAAAGATTACTATTAAGTAAAAATATCATATATTAGAATCATATAATTATAATAACTTCATTTTTTATTTAATTATAAATAGTAAAAAAAATGTAAAGAAGAAAGTTGGATACTTTAAAATGTATTTTCCTAAGATTATATTTTGTTCCATATATGCATTCAAAAATTGAAAGTATATCTTTTTAATAGAATTCTGAATACCTTTTTATCTAAGATAATATTAAGATATAATATTAGAAAAATTAATTGTTCTGTAATATGCTAAAAGATTTTTAAATTTGATATATTTGCATCTTTTAGCATAGAGTTATCTCAAAGATAAAATGTACACATGTTTACTGCAATTTAAGATTTAATAGAATCAATTACTAATACTTTTACAAAAAAGATTTGTCCTAGGTATATTATATAGAACCTACGAAGCAAGCAAAATTATGGGAGAAAAGCTTTTTATACTAATCAATTTTTTGTATCTCTTACCCTAACTGCAAGATTTATTTTGCATATTAAAATATACATACCTCAGTATAGATAATATATCACTAGCTGTTTCAACTTCACATTGAAATGTATCTTCTACTTTTTCTATTTCCAATCCTAATCTTCCAGGCTCTTGTGTTAAATTAAACAATGGTACAGCTAATCCAATGATTCTAGGAACATTCTCACATGCCAAAATAGTTTGTAAAATAAATTTTAGCTTATTATTGTCTATAGATTTATGGCACTCGTCAATTATGACTAGATTTATCTGACATGGTAAAATTTTCCTATCTGTCAATAATTGTGCACATGTCTTAGCAGTTGTAACTAGTACCTAAAAAAATTATTAGAAATAATTTATAAGAAATAAAAGAAGTTAGTAATATAATAATAATATATGTTGGTAAACATATTACTTGTAAGATATTAATATTCCTTACATGAGAAGTTTCAAAGTTTTCTATAAATTCTGTGAGTGAACAAGTGTCACATAATAACACTTTTAAATCCGTCAGTTGTTGTATATAACTTGCTTTTATTGTACATTTTTCTTCATCTGTCAATATAAACAGTGATCGTTTTCCTCCTTCACTTAATAATCTAAATTAACAATTTACATTAAATAATTTTAAAAGAAATATAATAAAATAATGCAAATAATTCTCTAAGAAGAAAAACTAATTATAACCATATATTATTACCTTCTATTGTTTGTAGCAAATTCTTGGATTAATTTTATAACAATAAAAGTTTGTTCATAATTTTTACCTAAACAAACAATAATGTCTTTATCTTTAGCAGCATAAAATAATTCTACCTGCAATAATATTTATTTTAAATATTGTATACAACAATATATTTTCTTAAAATCTCTTAAATAATTTAGAAAATTCTCTCTTACTTGATATTCTCTAGGTGTAAAAGATTTTGTATAAATCTGATCGTTCAGTGGAAATGCCATGGGATCTATAACCTTCGCTATCTGAATAAGATATTTGATAAAATGTTATTCTTAACTATAACAAAAATAAGATTATGCTTTTAAGATTTATTATTCAATTTTGCATTAAATTCTAATGTAAGGTTAAGCTAAGGTGAAAACAGTTGAAAATTTTCATACTCAATAAGTACTTGTGTGTTCACTACATTATACATATACATGCTTCCATATGAAAGGTATAAATCGAAATTTGATTGGTTAACTATGTCTACTTAAGAATCTTCAGTATTTTAAGAGATATTATTTAAATTTTTGTATCTTCAAATATAAATTTTTCGATGTTAATTAAAATTAATAACAATTTTTCTATATATGTGAATTATATATTTTTATATATGAAACTAAATATTTATGAAAATGTAATCACAGTACACGTTATATTATAATTAATCCTTCTATTTTTAAACAATTATACTTTCCCTTTAATATTTTTGCAATATGCAATTAAATAATATGTAAAATAAATACTAAATTTAACAGAATATCGATAAATCGTTATTTGCGATTTCAAAACAAAATCGATTAATCGTTTTGTCATCGGATTATCGATAGTTCTTTCTGATCTCCAACTTCAACAGAAGGATCCCGTTAGTCATTATTGCGTCGTTGGCGAGTATAAATTTTCGCTTTCCCTCTTATAAGTGTGAGAAGTATTGTTACACCATTGATTTATTAAGGTACAGTATTTTTATAACTATCTTTGATATTAGCTAGAATGTCTTTTCAACAAAAACAACTATTTTCAAATTAAATATGGTTCTTTTAGTAACACGTGCTAATCTTAGTCATTCATCCTTTGTGTGATCAGTTCGTACACGTTTGTAGTTTGTACATACATATTTTTAATTAATTGATATGATATGTATAATTATTTTCAACGCTTATATTTACTTAAATATATTTTATGTTTATTGAATTGTAGCATTATATCTGCAGATAAACATATATATTCATAATTGCTCATAGCTTAATTAATAGTAAAATGGAATTTCATATAAAGTAAATATCTTAGAAAGATATTAATTATCTTAAAAAATTAAATTATGTTTTTATAGATTGTGCAAACATGCAGTTACATATCAGAGGAGAACATACAACTTTGATCGAGTCGCATGAAAATGAGACTATTGCAGACATAAAGGTATGATTGAAAAAATACTAATATTGTTATTGTAATTAGTTTATGACAGAATTTAATTTGATACAATATGTTTTCTGAAATGTGTCCTTTGAAATAAGAAAAAAGTCTTTTTGTTTCATATATATTTATATATCACAAGTGAAAGAAGGCCTTTATTTATATTAATTCAAAACTAATTTGAAATATATCTTCTTTTATCACAATATTCTATTGATAATATTTTTATTTTTGAAAACATAAATAATTCTCAATAATTCAAATTAATGTATGTACAATTAAATTATTTATAGATAGACAACTTTATTTTTTGTCTTTTGGATTTTAAAAGGGGATTGGCATGTAGCTGTGCAAACTCAATATACATATACAGAAATATGATATTTTAAGGATAATTACAGTAATTAAATTATTTATAATAAATATATTATATGTAAATACACTTAATATAATTATTTTATATATAACTAATATGTATATATAAAATTGATAATATTATCTTGATATGTACTTAATAATTTGCGTCACAATGATAATCTGGAGTCTGAACTTTATGCCTCTAGAAAGAGCAACGACGCAATATTAAATGACAAATTTATGAGCTGGTGGTCAAATAAATTTTTTATTGAGCACCATTCGCGAATTTATGTCAACAGTTATAAATTAGAGGAACTTTTAGAGGAAGTAATATTGATATATGATAAGGCAATTAAACACTCTTGTTTATAATATAGTGATAATGATATGATCTTCTTTTATATTCTTTAGTATCTTATCATTATAGTAAACATTTTAAAAGTGTTTTAAGTAAATAATATTATTTCTTGTAAAGTGATAAAAGATTAGATTTTAGAACCTTTAATAATTGAATATAAGATAACAATAATTAAAATAAATTTTAATTATTTTCCAGAAAAAAATTGTTGAGACAGATGGTGCTGCAAATCCAGAATTTAACTTGTACTGTTGTGGTCTTTTATTACAAAATGATGCTTTAGTTGGAGATCTTACATCAAATGTTCTAGAATTAACAGTTCCTCTTCCTGGTGGTAAGTTTTTACAACTAAGAAAATTTTTATTCTTTTTGAAATTTATATATTATCAGGGATGTGGAAAATATTTGGGTTTTTAAGAATTTCAAGAACGTGAACGTCATTTTGAGATTAGTTTGCATACAACTATGTTATGGGATAGACAGACACTGTATTTGCATTTACTGTAATTCACAGATTTCCCAAGTTGTAAGTATTATATGTTTAATTTAATTTTTTTATGAAAATCCCGTACTGTCGAAAACTATTGTAATCATCTATCTAAGTAATTAAAAGTTACGTTTATGTGTTATATTAATAGTTTGAACCCATTGTCAGATTTTACATATTTATTTCGACATATTTGTCCTAAGATAGTCTCAAACCTTGATTTAAATTCTCGAAATTCTTGGGAATCCCTATATTTTCAGAATTTCAAGATGGTTTCAGGAATCAGACTCGACGTTTTCGTGTATCTCTAGATATTATTAATGTTTAAGTTTATAAATATAAAATTATTTTAACATAGATAATCAAGTATTATTTTAATTTTTAAGGTAAGGTCCATGGATCTTTAGCACGTGCGGGAAAAGTGAAAGCTCAAACTCCAAAGGTAATTAAGTCATACAATATATAATTAAGGAAAAGTAAAGTATTGTAGACTACTGTACTAAATTCTAAAATCAACTTAAATAACATCTTATCATCTATCTAAATATGCATCTATCATATAAAACAATCAATAGTTGGCGTGCTACACAAATCGATTCTACATTGTAAGACAATCCGGTATCAATGTGCATAACACACATTCCTTTGCTAATTTTTAAAATGATTAAAACATTCTTAAGAAATATAGTTTAAAGTCACATTTAGTCAATTCTCATTCCTTTGCTCTTAGAATACTAACTGTGCCGATATGATGTTTTTGATGTCATATGGTAAACATATTCACTTTATATAATTATTGAACTTGAACTTTTTATTGAAAAATATTTTTCTTTCTTTTTTTCAAAGATACTATCATATGGTGAATTCATGTAGAAAGAAGTAAAACTTCAGATATATCAAGAAAAATTATATATTGACAAGGACTCGGATAATCAACAACTATCTTGCTTTTATCAATTAGAAAGTCATAGAATATTTCATTTTAGAAAAAATTTATCGATTATTTTGATTAGAGTCAATAGTGTGATTGAAAGAAAAGAATGAATATATCTCTTTCCATCAGTACTCTTTGAAATAATCACTAGGATAAGTGTTCTAGAAAATACCACGCATAGAAAGCAGAAATTATATAAATGTTTTAATTTTCGTAAATTTGCCTTACTACATTTTTTTCTAAATATTATTTCAAATATTCTTTTTCATTACACAGGTGGAGAAGCAAGAAAAGAGTAAAAAGAAAACAGGTCGAGCTAAAAGGCGGATTCAATACAACCGAAGATTTGTTAACGTAGTCCAAACTTATAGTCGTCGACGTGGACCGAACGCTAATTCAAATTCATAATTATATCTATATATATTTATATATACATACATCTTGTAATTATGAAAATGGAATAAAAAATTTAATGTAAGCGCTTCTTTATTTATTTCTTACTCTTTGTAATTGTATTAGTATTTATAGAATGTTTCAATACATTACAATCACAATTCGATTGAAAGTTTAAAACTTTATTTCAATTGTTTGATATTAAAATGTTTAATACTAAACAGAGTTATTTACCAATGTAATAAAGTTTTTATAAAAATACTGCATAGTCCTAATTAAAAAGCATTTAGTTTATATTAAAAAATTCCAAAATATTTTGACTGAAAATATTTACAAAAGATAGACAAATATTAAGACTACAAAACAAATTTTAAATTTCTTTGACAGAGACATATTACATAGTTTACAAAAATTACATGTACATATGTACAGATTTTAGATAAAATTATTTCAAGTATACATATATGTTAACTTTTGTAACACTATGTGTATACTTGTATAATATTATATGTAGATATACATATATTAGATAAATATACACATATATTTCAGAAATAAATTTTTCTACGAAAGAGATAAATTAAATTTGTGCCTAAAAATTAAAATCGTGATAAGCTGTATTCCTTTTTTTTCCATATTAACAAACTACAGTAACACATAATATATTATTCGAATTTTACTTATTTAAGCTAATTCTTAATGATACTGTAATTAATATACCAATTCAATAAATTTTTTAATGTTTATTGCATTAAATAGATGTATGATTGCGGTTACTTAACTTTTACAAATATTATTTTTTCATCTTAATCTCAATTTTGTGATATAATTAGTGAAATGATTATTTATTTCTGACAAAAAGCAAAGATACTAATTTCTCTACAATAAGTATTTACTTTTATGTAAAAGGAACTCCTATATATACATATACACAAAGAAAGAATTCTGTGGAATTCATTCTACTTTATACTAAATTGTATCTTTTTACAAATTCACAATTTAAATTTATTGCGTAATGCTAAAGTAAATAATATATGACAACAGGAAATAGGTACGTTAATACCTTCCTTTTTTAATAATTACAATAATTAACTTATAACAATAGTTTCATATAAATTTTTGAATTAAAGTCAAGTCATGCTCCAAGTAAAACGTACCAATTTGCATATTTACTTAATTATTAAAATTGAATTAATATATTGCTATTTAATGTTCACAAATTTTAGAAAGTTTAATTTAACTTTGACCAATTGATATCCCAAAGTTCCATAAATTATTAAAACTAAAATTGTATAAATTTTTTGCATAATTTAAAGTTAAACTTGCCTAACTTACACTTAGTTTCATATGTATTTCTTATTTTCTATCTTTGCTTTTTAGTATTGAGCAAGAAGATCTTTAATATCCTTGCAAAGAGTTGCAAAATCTGGTCTCTGATGGCTTTGTAAATGCCAGCAAGGATACATAAGTTTTACATAAATTGCTTGTGGACAAGTAGATGGACAAGGAAGACGAGTGCCTCTTTCTAATGCAGCCAACAGTTCAGTACTTCCTTTTTCTTGTTCATTTTGAAGACGGTCTGTACTCGAATCAAGGCCGGGTAAACGTGGTTCTTCCCCAAAGCCAAATGTTTCATACATTGTTACACCAAATGACCATACATCTGATCGAGTAGAAAATTTTCCATCTCTAATACTTTCTGGAGCATACCTTAAAGAAAAAGGTTTTCTAGAATAGAATAGAAACTCAAGAACACATAATTTCGTTATATTTGTAACTTACCATTTAATAGGAAGGCCTCGATCAGTTTGTAAAATGTAGTAATCATTTTTTCCAGTAACTTGAGCTAATCCAAAATCACTGATTTTAACTTTATTTTCGTCAGCAACTAAGATGTTCCTTGCAGCAAGATCTCTATGAACAATACTCATACTACCTAAATAATCCATTCCTGTTGCAATATCTAAAGCAAACCCTAATAGTCTTTTATGCGTCAATTCTTGTTTGTGAATTGCTAGATAACTTTGCAATGATCCATGTTTTACATATTCCATTACCAGACACACTTCAGGTTCTGATATTACACCGAGAATTTCCACTACATTTGGATGTTTCAAGGTCTGCAATTTTATTTGATTAATATCTATTACAGTTTTAATATTGCAATATTAATATTAAATTGCACAAAAAATAAATTAAAAAGTTAATTGAATCATTAAATTAACCTTCATTATAGCAATTTCTCTTTCAAAGTCTCTTATATCTGCTTCAAGTGCTCTTGTTTTCAATTTTTTTATAGCAACTTGTTGTGGTTCATTATCTTTCCCATTTTCTCTTTCCAAAGTACCTCTATAAACTTCCCCATAAAAACCTTGACCGATTCTGCCTTGTAAAATTACATTACAATCGATATCTAATTCATAAATGCCTCGCATTTGACCTAAAGAACCATTGCTACTTCCTCCAGATCCACAATCTTCTCCTGTTCCACACTCATTTCTTCCCATTACCTATTTTTATGTTGATATTATGTGTTAAGTTTCTTTATTATAATTAATTAAAACTGTTAATTTTTAGAAAACACAATTTGGTTAAATTATTTTTATTCTTTAGACTTATAAGTAGCAACTATTAAATTTAGATGTTGAAATATATTCAATCAATTAGTTTATTATTTCATTACCTCGCCTAAATCACCAGGGTGTCCTATTCGCAAAGCTTGAGTAGAGTGTTCAATACAGTTCAAGTTAGGAATGTTATTTTGAGAAATTGAACACCCTTCTGAATCTCTTCTTGCACTAGATAACCAACCTAAATATGCAGAGAGGTCTTCTGTACTGCCTACATAATTATCATTGGTGTTAATTAAACTTTGCACGCCTAAAATTTAAATAAAATAAATTTTACAATTTTGTTAAAATAATGTTACTATAGCAAAGAAACTCTTACTATCATCAGCACCATTCCATCGAAGACTTGTATTATCTGTAGAAAGATTACTATTTCTTGGTTCGCTATTTATTGACTTATTATCACTGGAATCAGAGTTATCTTGCTCAATTTTTTTCAATTCAGGAGTAAATGTTTTAGGGAAAGCTGTTGCGTATGCATGACTTCTACGAGAATTGTATACTTGATACAGAACTTGATTAATGTCTCTCATAATTGCTTGAGGTTGTTTTCTAGAGCCACTTGAATCTCCCCAACAATCAAGCATCAACCTATATACGTCCATAGGACAACCATTTGGAATAGGTAAGCGTTTTCCAGATTCATAATATTTCTTCATAATAGCAGCATTTCGGAATTCTTGTAATGTGGCTCCCCTAGGATTAAATAGCACACACACATATTAAATTTTATTTTTATATATTTTACTTTTATTTGTTAAATCAATGCTAAATCATAATTGTACTTATACAATATTTGTGATAAATTATTATATTATTAAACATACGTATTTTATAATTTATGCTATTAAAACAAGTTTATTTTACATAGTTTTATATTATGAAAACAATTCTATGACTAAACTGAATCAAAATTACAATGAAATAACAAAAGATTGGTAGATTTTATTTGTTAAAAAGCTTTACCTAGCAAATATTTGCCAAATTGTTGTTCCAACAGCCCAAACATCTGCCTGAAAACTATGTTTAGCCAATTCTGGATCATTATAAGTTTCTGGAGGTAACCAGTGAATATCTGTTTCTGTATATACAAATATTCCTGGATCGGCAAGTTTTACTACAAAACTATTATTAGTATGGGCATGTACTAGCAGTTTATTGCATCTAATGTTACCATGAACTACACCATTCTCTTCAAGATGCCAAAGAGCAGTGGCTAAACAGGCTGTTGCTTCTACCATATCTACGGTTTTGATAGTTTGAGAAGAAGAATTACGTAAATATTCATCAAGAGAGCCATGTCGTACCAATTCCAGAAGCATTCCAATGGATGGTGTTACTGTTAAACCATACAATCTAATACAACATATAAAGTCATTGTAGTATCAATATGATATACATAAATTTAAAAACATTACTAATATTTATTATACTATAACTTAAGATATTTTAATTATTACATTATTTCGTATAATATTAAAATACAGGGAATTACAATTTATATTTATTTTATGTACCAATTTATTCAAAATGTTATTTACCTTACAAGAGCGCCTGAACGCAATTGGGACCATTTTCCAGCAAGATCCAAAAATTCTTTTGTAAAATGTATTTCTTCTTCTTGTTTTAAAATTTTCAGAGCAACTTCTAATTTTTTTCCTTTAGTTAATCTCCAAATTGCTCTATGAAGAGTTGTTGGTGAATATTGTTGAATACTAGTAGTTCTTAAAAAAGATTTGTAAATTTCTAACTGATCTTGAGGTACACAACGAGGTCCAGTTTCTAACAGTGAAGCAACTATTTCTTCATCAGCTGCAACTTCACTAACTGTACTCTCAGCAGCACAAAGTAATAGTGGTGATTTATCTAAAAAAGCAAGTTAATTCTTTCTCTTGCTAACATTATTACTACAGATCAAAACAAAACTTAAAAAAACGTTCTTAATTTACCATATTCTGATGGTGGTAAACATTCTGAAAGATATGGCTGTCCTTCAGAATCTTGGAAAGATGAGACACATTGTGCTAATGTATTGTATCGACTAGAAATACCAGTAATAGTGAAATCATCTGATGCAATCCTTTCTTCTATCCTCTTTGAAAATAATTTTCCCTCCTTATTGCATGCATCTAAATAATATACATTGTACTCTGTTTCACTCTCTCTAAGTATATAAGAACCTGGTTTATTAGCACGTTTTTGTTGGAGTTTCATATATGAAAATTCTTGCCTAAAATAAAATTTTAATGTTATGTTCTTATACTTTTATAAAATTTTATACTACAACACCATATTAAATTAAATAAATAAAATCTCACCCAACCGGACCATGACATTTTAATTTATGTAATCTTTCTAAAGAAGGGGTGACGATTTCTCCACATAAATTAAATGTCCATTTAACAGCTAGACGATAGTAACCATCCAGGCCAGAAACAAAGGACATTAAAATTGCATTTTTTGCAAATTTTAAGTATGAAGGTATACCATTCTTTCTTGATATTTCCACTGTGTTATCTTCTCTAAAAAATAATAGAAATATTAAAATTTGAAATACTGAAATATTACAAACAAAAAAGTGTTAATTATAATATTATATTAAGATGTTCGATAATCAAAGGTAAAAGATTTTGGTTAAATTTTAGTACAGAAGTTTCAATATTTAAAAAAAAAAATAGTAGTAGTACTAAATTTGATCTTTGAGTTTTCTTTACATTTAATTTACTTAAATGGTATATTTAAGAATATTATACAATATTCTAAATTGTATACCACCAATGGACTATGTGCTACGCAAAATATTAATAAGTATTTTATATTAAATTTACACATTTTATTATATAATCTTAATGAATTGAATGCAAACTTCCTTTTCTTGAGAAAGAATATTTTTATTACAATATGTAATAGTTTTAAATCAAATTTAATTTTTATAATAATGGTTTGACACAGGAATTGTGACTATGAATGAACAACAATTATAATTTTATATCAACAAGATCTAGAAACACAAGAACTATTTTTACTAAGAAATATTGCTTTTAACTAAGAAAAAGAAAGGAAACTATTTCTACAGACAAAGATAATATTTTTAATTTTCTTTAAAAATAAAATATACAAAAATATAATTAACAATAATAATATAATTATTCAATTGTGATATATTAAATACAATTTGCAAATAAATATTCCTTATGAAACGATAGTATCTTCTATCTTATTCTTTCTGTAGACAATTGAATAGTAAACTACTGAATAATAAAAAAGATTTGAGTATAAAAATTTTAAAGATTGACTTCATTATAATGCATAATATAGTTTCTACTATAAAAAAACATTTTTCTAATAAAAAATATAAAAATTACGTTTAAATCTTGTTTCTAATATTTATCTATTATATTTAACAATAAATTTAAAACCTTATAGAAACAAAACATAAATCTTCGATTGCACATAATGTAGTCCATGGATTGTTTTGAGTAATTGTTTCACAATATTTTACTTCGTCAACATTGACTCTTAAAATAATTTTTGTTGGGGGATTTTGAAGACCTCTATCCATTAAAGCTTCATATTCTTCATATGGGTAATTTGGTGCCATACATTCAAATTGTTTCAAATACTGTTCCTTAACATAATTTGCATCATATCCAGATATTTTACGAAGTGCATTCTGAATTGGTTTTTTAATAAAAAATGCATGACGCTTTATACATTCTCTAGGAATATATTTTCTGTATTCCGACTCCACTGTTTCTCTTGATACTCTTTTTTCTAACATTACTCTATAAAAAGACAACAAAAACTGAATTAATGTTTTACAAAACTCAAATTTTATTTAATTAATAAAATCCATACCAGAAAACCAAAGCAAATTAGTTGAAATAATAATTCTTACAAATTCCATATTTATAAAGATATTTCATAAATAACAATATAAAATATTTCTATATTACACTAAAAATGAAAATATAAATAAATAAACCATTAAGTGATTGAATTAAATACATTATACAAACCTATACATATCACTAACACCAAGGCCAATTAATTCTTGTTTATGTCTTTCATAAACAATGTCTGGTACCTTATTATCCATAACATCTGAACGTGCCTGTAGAAAATAATAATCGTAGGCTTTTATGTCAACCTGCTTTAGTCTGTGCAAGCTTGAAGGTTTAAATCTTAACCTAAAGTCAAATTTGTTTTTATCTTTCATTTCCAAGTGGTATGCTAATGGATACCAAAGTTTTGTATAATAATTTCTAAGAGTAAAAAGATGCCTGGCTACTGGACTTATACCAAGAGATTTACAGACCTAAAAAATGATTCTTTATTAAGTTTAAATATTTGCTAAAATAAATAGAACGATAAATTTAATTAAAAAAATTGTTATTATATTCTTGTACACATTACATTTAATTTTTTGTTAAGTCTAAGTTTCATCAAAATTTATATTAGATCTTTAAAAAATTCAATTCAAAAATAAATTTTAATTCAATTTTAATTTCACTTAACACACATATTCAAATTTAATTGGTATTTGCAAAATACCAATAAAACTATTCAATATCTTGTAAAATTCTAAATAAAATATTCATTTAACCTCAAAATAATAAGAAATAAAATTATGAAGAAATATAGCTTTTTAAAATTATTTTACCTTAATACAAAGGTCTTCAATTGTTTGTCCATAAGTAATTGCAAAGGTTAATTCCTTGTCTTCGTTTGCAACATAAACGATCGCTAAACGATCGTTTTCCATTGTTAATACAGTTATACGCTCTTTTCACATTTTGTTACTTTAGTTGCTCATAGTATACTGTTTATTTACAATGCGAGTTTGGAGTTTGCATTAACACGCATGCACTGGTGTATACAACCACAACCCTGTGCGCATGGCAATAAAAACACGAATGAATGAATATGTACATACATATATGTATATAAAAATAATATACATACATATGTACTTATGTACAGATCATGAATATTAAAATTAATTGAATATTTCAATTTATTTACGTAATAAGTAATTTTGTTAACAATAAAATTTTACAAACGTAAATTATTTATATATCTAATAGAGGGTTAGATTAACAATGAAATAATAATTATACTTAAATTATACAAAATAATTTTATTCATATAAATCGAATTTGGTATATAGATTGTGATTTTCATTTATTTATTTAAATATTGGTACAGATATAAACTTTCAATCAATGCAATTTTGTTTAGACATTTAATATCTACAAACATAAAGTAATATAAAACATAAATTTACTTAATTACCTTAAATTATTTAATTTATATCTTAAATGACTTATAATTGAAATAAAATGAATTGTACTTACTTTCAAAATGCTATGAAATTAATAATTGATTATCATTAATTGAACTAAGAGTAATTAAATTTTAACTAGCTTTTATTATCCAATTTTGAACCTTATAAAGTTTTTCATTTGGGGTAGGACAGGTTTTACTTTATTCGTGTTTTGTGATTTGGTAAATAATATTAAATAATATAAGATATACAAGTATTGTTTAGCTAAATAAAATCCAAGAACTTGTTATTCTCAATAAGTTTATGAAATATTACACTTTTATTCTGTTTATAGTTTAGAAACTTGAATTAATGAATACTGATATACATAAATTTTCAAATTTAAAATGATCAATATTTTTATTACTTGATTTTACTCAAGAATATAATAAAACAAATGTATTAATAAAATTAAACATAATAAAACTGCAGAGGTGATATAAATATTATTACAATTTACGTTTTATTCTTCATAAATATGCATGCTAATTATTCATATTTTTAAACGGCTAAAACTTGTACTGTAATTTTTACAAAATTTAATGTTCCCATTATGCAAATATTGTTTCCTCTTCATGATATGAAAGTATTGGATGGTATTGTAAAATTGTACAATAGAAAAGTACATAAATATATTGAAAACGTAATTTTTCTAGAAAAATCATTTCTATTATGACAATAATCTATTTAATTTTTTAAAAAAGATTTTCGTTGTACAAGATTAAATAGTAAGACTTAGTCTAAGAAGATGAAACAATGGTCCCTAGTACATTTTTCTTATTTACAGGCGCAATTACTTTTGTCAGATGCAACCAATAACTCTTCTCTGTCTATTATCTCCTGGCTCTGGAAAAGATATAGCAGTATTTAATACATTTCTATAATTAAATAATTAAATATTTTATATATTAAATTATATAATGCAATATGTGAATAGATGATAAAGTGAAATAAGTAGATATGTGATTAGAATAATGTACTAACTTACCTCCTTAAGCATTTAGTGAATAAATAACTAATTTATTAATAAATAAAGAAATAACAATTATAATAAATATATATGAAATATATATAAATGCTCGTGAATAAACAAATTATCGTACATTATAATAAAATATATAATAAAATATGAAATAAAATATGTAATACATAACAATCCTGTTATAACATAAAATATGATAACAATACAAAAAAGTTAGAATATTAAACATTTTTAAAAAAATAATAAAAATATTAATATAAAAGTCATAATTTATTTATTATATATTTTTTCCGAAATATGATATAATATATGCATATAATTATTTTGTAATATATATTAGTTAGTAAACTGAGTTTTTTGGGCGATTATAACCAAAAATATATAATTAAAAATTATAATAAAATTCTTCGATGATAAAATGATTATATCTTTGTATTATTTATTAACAACAGAACCAATTCTTTCTTGTTTCTTGACTTTCAAAATTAGTTACGAAAAATTAAAATTTTTTTGAATAATGGCTCTTAATAAAATAAATGTTTATCAACTAGATCTGTGAAAAATGTTATTGATATATATATGATTGTATTTCAATGATTGTATTTTAATTTAAATATTTTAAGTACTATCCTAAAATATTTGCAGTTTAAATATTTTAAATTGCTATCTTAAAATTTCATTATTTTCATAATTTAAACGATTTTAAATATAAAAATTCAATGATGAAGTTGTTTATTATTTTAAAATAGTAAGCAATACTAAACAATAGATAACAAATATAATGTAAAAGAATGTTTATATGATACATGAAACCATGTATTTAATGAACTACCTGTTAAATATGAAATATAAGTTAATAAAAGATTCGAATTAGTATTAGTCGAGTTAAACTTACGAGACTGTGATCTGTGACTATTGTTAGAATGTAGGTGAATTCAAGTTAGGGCTGCCCGGTGTCGAAGTAGGAGTTGATGGAGTACCTGGTGGTGAAGCATCCAAAGGACAGACCAAATTACCATAATCTGCTTCATTCTTGCTTTTTTTGCGTTTTAAAGTAAACTGAGATTTCTTGGGTACCTAAATCAATTTCATTCTAATTTAATTACAACATTTAAATTTAGTAGAAGCTTGATTACATATCATTTATTTAAAGAACATAGACTAATTTTATTTATTAACTGTTACTTTAGTCCACTTAGATTTATTGTTACTTCAACTATTCGCTAATATATTTCCATTTCTAGATTCAGTTTTTATTTATTTTCAGATTTATACTGAATTGTTGCTATTATAATACATATATAATCCTGTTCTTTTTAAGTATTTCCTATTAGTTTAAAGATTAATAAGGATTAAAGATAGAGAATTTTATGATTTTAGATAAAACAACAGAATGATAAAGATTTCATTTAAGGTAAGAAAGTACAAAAGATTTCAAAGATATTCCCATTTTTGAAAATTAAATGGAGGTTGTATGAGTCCTGAATAATTTAATCACAAACTGCTATGGACCATCATCTAAGAAATAATTTATCTATGCTGCAAAATAATTGAAGTTACCTTTAAACGAGCAGTAAGCGTAAGTGGAACAAATCCAAGACTGCTCTCAATTTCTCTTTTCCTTTGTACAACTTCTCTTCCAAGAATTTGATTGAAATGTGTAGTTAAATGTCTACGAAGAAGAGTTTTTCCTGGAGAAATACTAAGTAATGTGGCCAGTAATTCTGAAGTAAATCTGCCTTCATACATCATTAAACCTCCATGTACTCCAGATCCTCTCATATTTGGTGCATATTCTGCTAAATCAACTACTCTAAGCCATTCCATTACTCGATGATTTGTCCACAGATGAACATTACCACCCTCTGCTCCATTACCATTTGTAGATCTTCTTTCAAGGTTATCAAATTCAAAATTTAGTTCTCGTAAAATCTATAAAATTAGATATATTTTTATTTTAGTATATCTATAAAATTAGATATATTTTCTTTTTGTTCTTAAATTTGATATCTATCTGTTACGTCTTGCGACCTAACCAGATGCTCTCATCCATCCTTCAGTCCGGATGGCCAGAAACTGTTTAAATATATTTGCTCGGACCCGCAATAATCCTAAGGAACTGTTATAAGATTTAACATTTTTTTTTACTGTCGAGGCCCTTAATTGTCATAATATATCCTTCAAGTCGAGATGCTCCTTAGGGCTATTGCTCATTACGGTAAAACATGGGAATAGCGGGTTTTCCATGTACGATGTACATTTTCCTTAAAGACCTCACCATCACTAAACATCATTTGCTACTAACTCATCGATCAGAAGACACCTTATCTTGCTTACAACTATTCGCTTTAAACACTTCTACATCTCTCGCACGCACCACTCGCAGATACTCAAGTCTCAAAAGTTGTTGGAAATAGAAGTTATATTTAAATTGTTAATTCAGCGTTACAATCATTCAAACCACCCCTATTATCTTAACCGAAATAGGGGATCGGCTGATTTGTGGCGTCGATTACCATATCGAGACGAGACTTTACAACTCTCGTTGACGCGTTATACCGCGAACGCATTTGCCCGCGACATGGTCGAACACTATCCTAATGTCAGTTTATTGTATTTAAGTTTCTTTATGTTACTATATTTTAATTTAGATTACTGTAGTATAGTGTAATATTTAATATAATTATAAGTAAAATTAGGACATTTTAACAGTACCTGAATTCCCCGTCTAAGACTTGCAGCATGTAATTGTGCAGTAACTCCAAGATTTAAAAGGTCTTCAGTGGTGAGTCTGTGTAACATTCTGCCATCAACTTTACCATTTTGAAAAGCTTCTTTATGTTGTGGTAACCCAATATCATCTAGCCATCGCAAAACTGCGGCATTATCCATCTATAATTTTATTAATATTTATGTGTTTGTACAATTCAATCACTAAATTGTAAACATTACCTTATCCGATCCAAAAAATTCAGCTCCACCACTTTTTTCTGATTCTATTACATACAATAATTTTTTCCTATGAAGAACATTTTTAATTTCTAATTCCTTTTCTAATTGTTGCTGTGAGCATTCTAACAATTTTGATCCAGTAGCGCCCCATCGCCTCAATTCACCCGCATAACATTCTAATCCTAAATTTGCGAGCCAGTCTCCAATTTCTTCCATTGAAAGTTCTATCAGAGGTTTCTGAATCGACTCTATTTGAGAATTTGTATCTCCTATGATTGTTTTCTCCTCTTCAGCTAAAATGAGAATAATAAAAATAGTTAATATTATCAAACTAGACTCACTATAAATGTAATGTTATACTGTATGTTAACAGTAAATGTAAAACATATAATATAATATAATATAATATAAACATATAATAAATATTTTAATGTCCAAAACACATAAATGTTTTAAATACATGGTATTGTTACATCATATATGTTAATTACACATGAATTACATTATAGATCAAAACAAATAAAATCAACATTTTCATGCAAAACTCAACATAAAACTTGTTTCAGAAAATTAATTTTGATCAACGTTAATATAATCTAAGTTTTAAAGCCACGATTGCCTGTCATATAAAAAGAACAATTATTTTTTTTGAAAAGACATTTAAAGATGCATGCTTAAAGGGAGAATCAATCGCAACCTAGAGTAGGCGCAGACAGGCATCTCGCGGAGGCTCCTTTAACGGCGAATGGTACTGTTGTGTGTACTCCAGAAACTAAACTGGGTACCTTACCGAACGCTACACCTTTCTTTGAAGAACTTGGTGGCCTAGGAAGACTACTATATTGGCTGGTATGCCTCCCAAATTTTTCTCCCTGCAATAAATCGCTAACAATAATGTATTCTTCTATTTTTATCACAAATTTAGTATAACTATTTATATACTTCTTCTGCAAAGAAGTATCCAATTTTATACAAATTCTTATCAACTTACATTTGATACAGGACTTGTACTACGGAGTGCAAGATTTTCATGCTCTAAACTTGCTTGTTTAAGCTTCATTTCTGATAAAGAACTCAAAAGCTCTAATTTCTGTGTTTCCAAAGCACTTCTTGATAGTACTTCCTTTAAAAATCAAGACTATTAGAATAAAGTAAAAATAAAAATAAAATAAGAACAAAAAGGGAACAAAGTATACAAAAGTTGGATAACATTATAAAGATAATCTAAATTATGCTATAAGAGAATAACAGCAATATTAATAGAAATATAATCACTATATAAAATAAAATCACCAAATTACTTTTTGTAATGCTTCTTCCATTCTTCTGAGCGACTCCTTCTTCTCTCTAAGCATATTTTCCAATTCTTGAATTTTGTTAGATTGTGCATCTACCTGGTCTGACAAAACTGACACTTCCATACGTAATGTCCCACGTTCATTTTCTAATTTTTTTAGACGTTCCTGTAATATTATTTAATACTGTGTATAAGATATAATTTATTAATCATTATTATATTATCAATCAACACAAAACACATTTTCACAATTAAAATACTATTTTTAACATAATTCATTTATTAGCATAATAACTATAAAATGAATGAAACAAATAATTTAATTTAAAATCATATATATACTATGATATAGAAAGTAAAAAGAATATAAAAGGAAAAATCTATGAAAAATTTTCCTTGTTTTAAATTATTCAATATTAACTATTAATTAATATATATGAATCTTATCTCATCTCAATCTCATGTATTCATCTCAAGTTCCATAGTGTAAATAAATTAATATAACTTAGTTAACAATTAAAAGATATAAATATTTACTATGTTAAATGTAACAAGTTCATCATATAATATTCATATTGATTACTCTCTAATTAACCATTTAAATTATACATGTTATTGCACACATTTTAATTATCAAAACTTTTTAATATTCTCTATTAGTAGATATCAATATACCTCAGTCTTTGCCTGACACTCGTTCCATTTTTGTACAGCTTGAAAGTGTTGTAGAGAGCAACAATAAGGAAAGTCTTTTCTTCTTAAAAGAAGATCTGATTGTGATTTAGTTCTTTGTTCATGTATTATTCTATTCCTCAATCGTCGTTTCTTTCCTAATTCTAACAATTGATTGCTTCGATTTCCTTTACACTCTTTATTGCCTTGACAGTTATTGGTTTTTGAACAAAAGCTGTTCAACCATGTTAAATAAAATCAGTAATTTAAAATTTGCAAATAGCAATACAAAAATAAAAACACAAAGACCTCATATTATATACTGCAGAACAGAAAGGTGGAAAAGTCCCAATATGTGTTAAATTTGTGGATGCACAGAGATTAGGTACACTTCCCCTCAGATTAACCATTTTAGCATTACCTAATGGACAACTCTAAGAAAATGATATGATTCTTCTAAACATTTTGGAAACAAACTCTATTTTTTTATATTCTTATTATAAATACATAAAGGCTACTTATATATAAATTAGAAAATTATCATTAATATAATATTAACTCTTATAACTATAAAAGGTACTAGATAAATATTTTGTTTTTATAATTATATACAATTGTAATATATATATTATATATGTTATAAACAAATTTATATATTTGTAAATAAATATATATATATATAATTTACTAAAAACATTTATATGCATATATATATTAATAAAATTATATGGTGTTCAACCTGCTACGTCATTACAACATATTTCTATCATTAAAAATTATTTCAAGCTTGAAGAAAATATAAAAGAATCATTATTAATGTATGTGATTTCTCATTTCAACATTATGCTTGCTACAAAATATTAAAAACTTTTCTCACGTGCGCGTTTGTTAATAGCAAGCATTGTATAGCACATAAAAATTTGCACAGACTTGTTGCATTATTAACAAAGCTCTTCATGTATTTTGAACCATTATTTATTATTATTATTATATTTGGGAAAGATTAATTTTTCATAAAGTCTTATATACTTCAGATGTTAATAAATGAATTAAAAATCAAGTTATAAATATTTTAATCTTTCTTTTTAAATATTCCTCTATCCATTACCTGGCAAAAACAATTGCCAGATTCATGTATTTGATGCTCAACAAAGCCAATATTTGCAAACTCATCTTCTTTTTCAGAATTTGATGTTCCTGAAGAATCATATTCTTCAGAAGGAATCCAACTGCTATCCAATTGTTTTGACCTCGACATAATCTTCAATGACTTTGAACCTAGATCAATTTATGTAACTAATGCTTTAAAAAGTTCTATGATTTCTTTCACCAATCTCAATTTTCCTATTCAAATATAATACAGTATAGAAATTGTAACAAACTTTTAAAGAGAATTTGTTTAATCAAATAATGTAAAGTATTACTAAAGAAATTCTTTTTTAACTATATATAATTTACAAATATAAGAATTTCTTTTTAATATCATTTAATCTTAATCTTGCTGTCTTCTTTTAATTATTAATAGGATCTTTTGTAAGCTCTTTCTTTTCTTAATTCGTTATTAATCTTTTAATCTTAAAGTTATTAACTAATTCTTTCCAATTAGGTATTTCTCTTCATCCCTCTTTTTTCAATCGTTTTAATGCAAACTAGACTGCACAAATAAAAATATCAATAAAAAATAATTTTTATGAAACGATCACGACGCGGTTCTGTTCGAAACTAAAATTACCAATCTAAAATTTCTCAAGACGAGAGTAGTCACGTGACGTAATCTATACATAGATCATTCTTTATTTTTCGAAATGCCTAATACGAAAAAATTTTCTAGTTAACATCATTATTAAAATAATATTGTGATTAAATTTGTCATATTCGGAAATCTATATTATTCGTGTAGATTTAAATATACATATTTGTTTTCAAACAAAAGAAAGTATATGTTCAAATTTAGAAATTTATAAAATATACATATATATTACACCTACATATTTATAGATATTCAAAATTTTTTACATCTATATAATAAAAGAAATGTAAATAAATAAAGTTTGCATTTTAGGTACAATCTAAAAGAGTATAATTTTCCAATTTAACATGGAACTAGGATGAGAATCATGATTTTTATATTATTTGTAACAAATAGGATTTTATTGATTACACTATTTGTCACAATTTTTATTTAAAAATTGAAACCTATTATATATATATTAAATATAATATATATAAGCAAATAGTATTTTGAGATGAGATTACTCTAAATTATAAATATTTAACGTCTTTTGCCATTTTATATTGTAATTCGTGTCTTATTTTGTTTGCAGGTATGTTTGTAAGTATATCAAATAAATCACTTTCCAAAATCTTTTCTAAAAAAATATATGCGACAATAAAGAGTGGAATCTCTATTTATATAAATAAAGCCAAACAAAGTATCATAAACTCTCTCTTGTAAAAGCATTGCAGATATCAACTTATTCCTTTCCCTGCATTTTTTACAAATTATTAATTAAGACCATTTTAGGTACAAATTTTGTGGAAAAATATTATGATGGTGAAGAAGAAGACTTTAAAAGAGTGCAGAATGCTTAACATAGTATGGGTGGTACTACTATTGTTTTAACACTGTTCTAATTGATATCTGACTTATTCTGTTAGCAACCCCAAAGTGTGCCAAATTATATTTTTTAAGTATATTACTTTATATAACAGAATTTATGTTTTAATCCAATTCTTTTATTTATATCATCTACAAAATAGAATATAATTGAAATAAACATCCAAATGTTTACCCCATCCAATGGTTGCATCCATTGTAGTAAAATTTTAGTAGTATCTGTATCTGGGGGAGAAGGAGGACTTGGAGAGTTCTTAATTGCTGTCACAAGATTTTTTGTGGCTTCTTTAACAGAATCCTTCCATTCAGCACTACCTTCATTGTTACTTTCCGTACATACACCTGTTAATATATGTATATTATAACATTAATGATCATGTGTCAATTAAAATTAATTAATATCAATTATTATTTATATTTTAAATATAATATACTCATATAATATATTCTTTTTAAATATAATATACTCTGATAAACCAAAGAAATTAAACAATGAAAAATCTATACTTCTAATTTCTAATAACTCTAATAATTTCTAAACTAATTATTGTATATTTTCACACAGTTTAACTGAAATTATTTCAAATTAATAATCATAGTTTACCAGAAATAATGTCATCCATTTGTAATAAAGCAGCTTCCAACATCTTACTAGCTTCACTTGATGTTTTTGTAAGAAAAGTTGATTCTCCTGCTTGTATTGTGTTTCCGTTTCTTTCTTCACTTTTACCCATTGCTAATTTCTGAAAATAAAAAGAATTATATATTAAGAGTAATATAAAATAAATAATGAAACACTTGTTACATAAATAAATAATAAAAATGATAAGCATCAGAAGATTTTAAGACTTACTTAAAATAAGTAATTGTAACATATATAACCTAAAAACTTCTGTTTTAATATTATTTTTAGATTTAAGACATAGTGTGTTTTTGAAAAGTATTTTATCCAGAGGGTCGAATATATAACCTTATTCACAGATTAATAATAAAAGAAAAAAGAAAGAATAATTGCAAGATAGAAAAAGATAAAGTGAACTGTCAAATAGGTCTGCGTTTCAAAATGGCGTGTTTACTTAAATCATTTATATATTGAAAAATGAAATAAAATATAGTTAATCATTCTTTATTAATTTACATCTTTTTTACATTTTGTGTGAAAAATGAATATATGTCCCTCTTTCAGTAATTAAGTAAAATATACAGTTAAAGTACATTTCTGATAAAAAATAACTTACCTCGCTGTACCATGATTTAAATTCGTGTATATAATTTGAAACTTCTTTAAATCAATTATTGACTCAAATCATAAAGCCAATAAAAAGCAACAGGTGTTAAGAACAACGCCCAATAGTTTACCGCCATAGTAGCATTTTGCTCTTTTTTCTAGCGTTTCGCCCCTCCCCCCTGCCCTCACATATAAAATTAGTAAACTAGTTTTAAATCATATAAATAGTATCACAACTAATATCTAGTAATATCACTCTCAAATTAGGTGAAATATTAAAGAAATATAAATATTTGAATATTTTAAATAAAATAACTCGCCAAAATACTTATTTTTTTAATATTTTAATACTGCAATATCAATAATTATATAACAAACCTTTATAACGAAATTCAAATAAGGATAACTATTTTAATTATATACTGCTATATGTATTTGTAAACTATAGAATAAAAGGGAAATGTACGTATATATATATACACACAGGACACACACACACACACACACACACACACACACACACACACACACACACAAAGCCACATTAATGAACTCCATAAATTGACAAGTACAGAAATTTGATGATATTACAAACACTATTTTTTTAATTTGTCTTAGAATTTTCCATTATTTATGTCTTCTTTTTTTCAATTAATGAACTTATGAGTGTCATTTTTTTCTTAAGAATTGCTAATTAAAAATCATCTACTTATACATATAAAGAAATTAGTTAATTAAGTTAATTAGTTAATAAAGTGGAGTTGATCAATGTAGCTTCTGAGATACTCTTATGTATAGATATACATATAACATATATAATAATGATATATTTCAATTGTACCCATTACACCATAGTTATAGTAACATTAACAATTTTAGATTTTTGCCTATCATATTCTTAAATATATTGCTACGTCCATAAATTTGTAAGAACGAATAGAATTGCATATTTGCATTTTTCTCAAAATTGAAAGTTAACAAGGGTAATATGGACAACTCCATAATGTTTTAAGTATTTTTATGCAATATTCATCATATTTTTGCAAGCCTAGAGAAAATACCTTTCCATTTGAATACAATGTTAATATTACATACTTTTCCTAAACACGATCACAGTGTAAAGGCATACTGTTTAATGTTTCTGGTCCATTTTCAATTAAATCTATTTTGTTTACTTTATGTTTAAATATTCTACGTACAATATTAGATAACATAATTTGGATCTATAATATGCAAAATTTTCAATTATTTATATGAAAGCCACTTTTATTCGCAATTATTGTTTTTCAACTTATCATTTGAAATAAGAATTGTTTTAAATAATACTCAATATAATATTAAATATATAATATTTTTGCTACAAATCAAATTAACTTTTGTACAAAATAAATATAAAGTAACTCAGTTTGGGCATGTAAATAGTAGAGACTATTTAAATCATAATTAAAAATTATATCTATTCAATTGTACCTATCTAATTACATCTATATGTACTTTAAGAATTCCTAAAAATTTTTCTAAATTATTACAAAGACATCAATAATTTAATAATTGTGGAAATAAAACCTAAATTAAAATTCAATTATGATAATACTAGATTTAATTAAATTTAGTTTAACTAATTAATTAATTATTGAAATGAAGATGAATAAACAATCACAAGATACAATAAAATGGAAATATATATTCATATCTAGCTTCATCGCATGTGCTGATATATATCAATTTTTAAATCCTAATAGCTTTTCACATTAATATAGCAAGAAAATAAAAAATAGCTCACAGCAAATTTTAAGATGCAAATTGAAATATTACTTGAAATATAGTAAAACGCATATCAAACATGAAAGATTCATTTATATTCTTATCTTACTATTTTGTCAGATGTCTTAATAATTCAATAATTTATAATAATGCAATAACAGTTAACTTTGATACATTGAATTAAAAAATGATAGTTTTCTTTAAAAAATTCCACTGAAAGAAATATTATTTTCTGTAGACACACAATTTAGACCATTAAGAAATCAATTAGTTTTAAACAGGATGATAAATATCTATATATAAATGTGTGTATATATAATGAGTATATATAAAGTAATCTAATTAATACTGCCCCTTTCTTATAATTTATGGAGCATTAATTCATTAGTATTTTCAAAATAAATTTAATTCTATCACACTAAGATAGAGAATAATTTATTACATAATTAAATATGTACTTCTTTTGTTTTTTTCTTTAATTACATTTTCACGAATATAGTTATTATTAAAAACATTATTTGTTCACAGGCTCTTTTGCTTTCTTTACTTTTAAAGACAAAATAATTTAATAAGAAATATTTTCTGTATTTCACTTTTGTATGATCAAGCAAGAATATGATGAACACGCAGACTGTTATAGAAAGATATTTAAGAAATTTTTACATTGACGATGCTAATTCAAGATTCGTTTTCTTAAGAAAAGTTATGTAATATTTATTTAAGATATTAAATATAATAATCGTTTATATGTTCATTAATGTTTACTTTTAGCACTAAAAAAATATTGTTTTGTATCAAAAAACACATCATGTAACACATGATACATAATGATCAATGTAAAATATCTTATAATAGAAATATTTTACATTTTTTTTTGAATTTAGATAATTTAAAATTTTGTTAACAAAAATAATTAATTAGAAAAGCTTCATTATTTCAAAAATATAACAATAAAACTTTGATATATAGTAGAAAAATATGAAAAATAATAAATTTTGAAATAAAGAAGCATCGTCAAGCTTGAGGCATATTTAAAACTTAATATATTGGAATGCAAAGTAACAATAAATAACTTACGTGTCGATAAATAATACAATAATGACAATAATAATAATAACATAATCATGGTAATAACATAGCAATAATAGTAATTATATTAAATATTACGCAATTTACGGAACGATCTTTAAATAACTACAACCATTGATAACAGTATTCGTGCGTATCGCGCTTAATGTACTTGTTTAATATAGAATATGTACAGAGTACCCAATTTAATTACAGATTCTATTATAATTTATTACTTTTATTTCCTGAAACTAACTATGATATTTCAGTATAAATTTTTAATAACTGTGATTCGAAATTTTTGTATATTACATAACTTAGTATAATAACACAAATTTATGCACATAAATTGAATATTCTGTATTAAACATACATACATACACACGTACACAAAACACTTATTAAGGTCTCGAAATCATATTTCGCAACTATTAATGAAATAAACTTTTTTGTAGTTATTCATATTGAAATAAATATTTAATTTTCATTTGATCATAATTAAATACTGATCTTATATTAATTTAGTTTTCGATTAACTTTTAGTTTTATATACTTTTGTGTAAAATTTGACATTAACAGCTACACAATGATTTTTATTCTGATATTCATATCAATCTCAGAAATATGATATCTTGACTTTCTTATTTGCATAACTTTTTTATACTTTAATACTTTTCTGTACAAATATTTTTATATAAAATATTTCTTATGCTGACACAATATTCTAGTTGTCATATCCATTTCCTATTTATATATCTGTATTTATATGCAATGTAACACACGGTTCGATTCTCTTTTCACACCATAATAATAAATTGACAACTGAAATTTAGTTTGTAAGTAATTTTCCTTGATTATTCGTAATTCTTTTCTACATACAAATAACCAAAGTAACAACATTCTGTAATGATCATAAAATCCTTTCTATAATAAAACTAAGTAAAATTATATATAAGGACACATTATATAAATATAAAATTAATAAAATTTAACAAATAATTTTACAAAAAAACCAAACAGAAAACAGTGCGTAAAAAGAATTTGAATAGAAAAAAAAGAGCATATTTTGGTAATATAGTCACTGTTTTTTCTATCTAAATATACATAACTATATTTAAAACTATCAATAGAGCTTCTGGAATACGTTTTAGTAAAGCTCCATGGACGGATCATTCGTACCATCACAAATTAGCACGTTTCGGACGAATATGAGCGTTGGCAAAGGTATTTTGATGAAGGCACGACTTTTTCCAGATTGCAGAATTATTTCTCGAACCTCGTTTACTTGATTTCTAGTTAATCAATATTTATATATATATAGATATTAAAGTAAATAAAAATATTAAGTTGGAATATTGTAATACATATGTTTTATAGCATGAAACAATTCTTTTTAACTCAAGATTGTGATTTTGTTCATATAGATTATAGCAAAGTAATTTATAATATGTAATAACTATTTAAATAAACGAGGTTCTATGAGCTCTTAAAAGAATATTACTTTTTCAATAAAATTATTGATGACTTTTGCTTAATAAATGCGAATTGAATTGATATAAATTGCAACATTGTTCTCCGCAAATATTGCATTTCCAGGGATTGCTTTCACTATGACAACCTTTGTGAAGAAAATATAATGTTTGATCAGGAAAGGTAATCCTACAGTGAGCGCATTGAAGTCCACTACTTCGTTGATCGGGCCTTGTCGAGCTAGGAGGTTCTCCTCTTGAATGGGGATTTGAATTCGAACTATTATTACCTATTACAAAATCAATTTATCTATATTTAGATCAATTATACGAAAATAGTTACTTTAAAAAATAGTTACTTTAAATAATATATAATAATATATGCAATAGTCGTATATATTAATTAAATCGAGTACCAGGAATATAAAGATAGTTTACTTATGATTGTCATATTCCTGATTAATCTTTATATATTTTAAAATATATAATATATATAAGATAAATATTTTCATAACAAAACATAAATAAATGTAATTCATATTTAAGAACCATAAGTTATATTAAGGTATTAATAATAAAAATAACTTAATAAGATAATAAAGTTACCATTATTATTGTTGTTGTTATTGTTATTATTTCCTGAGCCAGATGAAAGTTTACGTCGTAAGTCGTCTCGAAGAAGAGATTTTAATGGAGAGACCTTTATCAAAGATGGTAATGGATGATTGCTGGATGTTGCTCCATTTTCTTCCGCTCCATTACTGTTTGGTTCTTGCTTAATAGGAATTAATGAAATAGAAGGTGTAATTGCCTCTTCACTTCCACCAAGATTCCTTAATTAAAAAATTAGTTTAAAATAAATTCAAAATAACATAAAAATGAAAATCAATTTGTAAAATCTTTTCTATACCTGTGAATGCCACTACTGTTAATTGGTAACTGATGGTGACTACTACTTGGAGCATTACTATTACTGTCTGCACTTTGAGGACTATTTGGACTATCTCCATTTAAAGGAGCAGGACTTGGATTTCGTTGATTTGTAGTTTGTTCTGGATAAGGAATTGATATTTCTATATGAGGTGTTAGAAAGTGCATTGGTGGTGTTGCATTATCCGCGGAACGATTTCCGGTACTGTCTCCACTATCGGAAAGAGGAGCAGAAGGCATAGCTTCACCTGGAGCACAGCTATTCATCAATGAACTTGAACTGTTTGGTCCTGGATTATCTAGATCGATTCCATGTCTAAAATAGTGATAAATAAATAAGCATTTAACAGCAAAATAATGTTATTATAAAACAATATAATGTTATTAAAATAATTAAACACTAACCTATTAAAAAAATGTAACCTGAGGCACTTCATAGTTGCTGCACGATAATTGCACAAAGGACAAGACTTGACCATATCATGTTGGCCGACATGTTCATTTTGAAAATGAGCTCTCATAGCAATTTGTCTTTGAAAACCTCGGTTGCAAATTGGACAATGATAAGGCAGAGTCTTAGAATGTGTTGTAAAATGTTCTGCCAAGTGATCCTTACGAAAAAATCTTTTCTGGCATACACGACATTCATATGGTTTCACACCAGTGTGTCTCATCTATAAATAGTACTCATTTTTTCTTACATTAAAATCGCTTATCTTTTGAATCTTGGTAATTTTAAAACATAAGCAAATTTATTTTATACCTTGTGCCGTCTCATGTTAGCTCCATTGGAAAACTGCATATTGCAAACATCACATTCAAACATTTTCCTATGAGAACGAATTCCAGGATGTGTTTCTTCTCCATCTCCATCATTTTCAGTAGCTTCTATATTCTCTGTGCTTTCTCCTGGCTCAGCACTAGCCAAACATTGATCCTGATGAGCGCAGAATGCTGTCTTATTTATAGTTTCATAGTTCTCACACCTTTCACACCTGTCCACACGTTATGGATCCTTTGATACGCTATTTAACACCTTGATTATCTAAACGTTTATTGGAATTTTTTTAAATACAAAGAATTAATTACATGAAGATGACAGACCTAAAAGCTGGTACAGCACCATCACCACTATCGTAATTAGTATTTAAGGCAGCTTCATTATCTGGATCCAAATTCTCCTCATCTCTTGGATTTGATGATTCTCCAACATCGGCGTGCGAACAGGAATGAGAATCTACCTCGTTTTCCCCGCCGCCAGCATCAACCCCATCTGACATGATACTGAACCCTCCAGAAACTATATTGTTGAACCTGCACCATTCGTTGTTGATTACCTACAATATTGAACAAATATAATTCAATGTATCCTTTTTTTCAATAATATGAATTTATATATCTTAAATTTTCAATGTATTATACATAAATTTACACGATATACATGTAACATTAGAAATTTTTATGAAGACACATGCAGTATTCAGTTTCGTTACAATTTAATTCAATAACATAATGTTCATACTAATAATATGCTACTACTAATAAACAATGGAACAATGAATAATAAATGAAATAATAGAAAAGGAAAAACACAATAAATATAAGTAACCCAACTATATTCTCGAAAATTTCGATGTTTACCTGTCAGTTTCGATCGAGGATTCGAGGATGACGAGACGATTGGTCAATCCTGAGAGTAAGAGAAAGAAAGAGAAAGAGGAAAAGAGGGGGAGGATACTAGGACATGGAGTGAGAGAGATTCCGGCAAAGCGCAATGCCAGAGTACACTGCACTTTGTCCCAGTTTCGGGGGAATCCGTCACTGGTGACGTAGTTTTCCGCCGATCTGACTGGCCTCGTCACCGTATGGTCAACATCGTTCTACGAGAAAGAGGGAGTCTGAAGTTTTTACTTAGTTTTCTTGCCCAAATTATACACAACCAACCATCTCCACTATAACCTCGTTTTAATTTGTTCTTTGTTCAAAAATGTACAACACTTATATGAACCACTGCACACTACTCTTTTACTGCCTTCTTCTGAATGATCGATTAATCGAAATAATCGATCCGACGATATTCGACTTCATAGTAATTTTCGATCTATCAAATCGGTATTATCTGTCGATTTTTTTCTATATATTGTTGCAAATGTAATATTACTCAAGAAATGAGTAAATGAACTAATCAAGAACTAATCTACGTAACATTTAATTAAGAAACATATACGTTGCGTAAGTAATATACGCAAACGGTTGTTTATACACTTTTATTTTATTATATACATTTTTACGGAAAAGATGTAAATAAGAATGTATTTCAATATCGAATCATACGTATGAGAGCAGATGAGAGTATGTTATATACGAATAATAAACTTTCTAAATAATTCCTTTTTTGGAAGGAGAGAGAGAGAGAGAGAGAGAGAGAGAAGAAAAAGATTTAAGTCTTAAAATTTAATATGTCTTTTAATATGTGATTATATCAATGATATATTTATTATTAATACTCAGTGTTGAATTCAGTATTGTCCGTAAAAATATCAAAATAATGTATGTATTTTCATTTTGAGTTGAATTGCATTCTAGGACACGAAAAATTTTTGACTGATATCTATATTTTCTGATACACAGCTTCTAGTAATCGAAGAATAGAATCCAAAAATACCAATTTTTAAGTTTCAAAAACCTTCCAAATTTAACCTAAACCTTAACTTTAACCTAACCTAATCTGAACCTCTACTTCACTTACAAACCCGACACTGTTATTAATTGTTTTATGAACGTGTCTGTCTATATTAAGTTCAATATAATTTTTTAAACAAAAGTAATATTCGAGCTGGAAATTTTTAAAATTCGAAATTAATATTTTTGAAAAAATTAATAATATCTCAAAACAAACCTGTTTCACTTTGTGCATTTATGTTTTCAAACTATGCACTTATTTATTAAAAATAATTTTAAAAAATGGAAGAATTATAAGAATAAAGTATAATATGATAATAAATATGACAGCAGTGTACATATTTTAAAGAAATGGTTAATTTTTTTAATTAAGTATATATGTATGTATATATGTATATGTGACATATAGAAGTAAATGTAAAATATATGTAAAATTTTGGAAAATTAATATATTAAATGATATTGTATAAATGATATGATAAAATACAGAAACAGACAATAACAAAAGTTATAAACTAAGTGATTTCATAAAGCAAGGTAGAAAAAAGCTTGTAATAGGCAGAGAGCAAATAGAATCTTAGTCATTAATATCATCACGATATTCATATTTACTATTATTTCGTTAAAAATAAAAATAATTTTTAATTAATTTATATTTCATTATCAAAAACCTTTTTTTTAAATACTTATATGAATTAGTACAAAATTAGTCAAAAGATGTGTAGCTAATTATATACAACAGCTACAAAAAATATTTGTACATATCTTTGCTTTCCAATGAAGCATTTTTTTATCAAGTTCTACAATTTATTTTCATTGTATCAAATTTTTACAGTCGTATGAAAGAATTATTGAATGATAAAAAATCTAATATACTTGGACCAATTAATAAGTGTATAAATACTATAATAAATAAAATGGTGTGTAAATATTCTTTATAGTCACTTGTGCCTCATAAAAATAATTCTGCTCTGAACTTATAGTTCAGTTTATGTATTGTGATTATAGATTATATTATCCTATAAATACTATTAATAACGATCTTATTAGAAGTTGAAATAATGTTTTCAGTAAACAAGTAACTGTACTATTATGAATTTATGATTTTAAAGGTCAGTATAATTACATAACTTTAACATCGATTATCATGTTGTTAGTCAATAAATTGAAGAATCCTAATTACAATTCTGTTTAAAAAGATAATAGCAGAGAGGAAATTTCCTTCCTGAATTTATGCATTAAATATTCGACCTTGTTCATGAGATAGTTTTATTCCTACGTACTTATGATATCTTTGTCATCTTTAAAAAACATTAACACTAATTTTTCTTCAAATGTGACAATATAATAAAATTTTATTAAATTGGTACGCATGCGCATAAATCGTTTCTGCTGTTAGTTCAATGTGTGTAATGGACAATGAAACACATGGATCTGTAATCTGTGGCATAGAACGACAGTACAACACCGTGTATCATCGTGAACGTATTGATGTTGGTGCAAGTTCGTTATAGCTATATCTCGAAAACTTAAACCGCGCAAATCATTTTGATATTTTTCGATCTTTCGACGTTTATACAAGACTGTGTTCAAAATCTCACAAAACTTGAATTTCTCGTTTAATCAGTGCTTGGGAAAAACAAGTCGTAAATAGAGAAAAATAATAAGGAAAAAAAGGAGTAATTCTTGGTGAAAGTTAGGTACCTAATTTCTCTGTTAAGAAATCTAGTCTCTTTTATCAGCTGTTCATATAATGGGCGCAGCAGCTAATCAGGATGAGGTTCATATGACAACAGTAAGTTCCTTTTCCCTTTTTTATATAACTTTTTCTTCTTAGTTATGATTGTTATAAATATGAATAATGGTATTAGTTTTAGTTTTAGTTTTAGTTTTAGTTTTAGTTTTAGTATTAGTATTAATATTTATTGCACCATTCGTGCATCATTCAATGTTTTCGAATGTGACACATAGTTAACAATAACATATTACAACACATTAGTACATGTTAGTACATACAAGTTTTTAAAGTGTCATTGAATTATTCATTAATAATATTTTGCGTATTTATTTTGTATATGAAATGTATGATATCTTTTTGAAGCAATAATTATAATAATATTTTCATTATACCAGAAAGAGATACTTATATTATTTTTGTTTTCATATCAATTATTATTTAATATTAACATAATTTAATATTTTATCATTACATATTACATTATTATTATATGATTACTATATAACTGTTATATATAATTAAAAATAACAAAATAACAATAAAAAAGTGTTTTTCAGCCAGAATTAATTACAGTCCATGGTTATAAATCAGAAACACATCATATTTGGACAGAAGATGGATATTGTCTAGATGTGCATAGAGTTTTACCAAAATGTTATAAAAATTCTGATTGCAATGTAAATGGGAGTAATGAACAAAATTTAAGTAATGAAAATACAATAGAGGTAAGTTACAAATATAAAAGTTATTACAAAGTTATTAATTATCATAAAGAAATTAATCCATTCAGAGATTAAAAATTTAACTCTTTCCCTACTGAAAGCCATTATGTGGTAGATTTCTTATGCTTAAATATTTTATTTAAACAAATGTATGTGAAAATACTGTGTTGTCTGATAAATATCAATGGTATTTCAGTATTTAGTAATTTATATTACATTGTGTTAGTCTTATGTAATATAATACAATTTAAGTATAATATTTGATATGAATATCTTTTTTAATTTTTCAGCCATGCTGTAGTGAAAGAGTTAAAAATTATTCAAACTATATTAAATTATGATAACATAAGATTTATGTCAACATTACAAATAAATGTCTAATATTTAGTATGGAAGCCATGGAGTCAAGGCAAAAGAACCAATTCTCATTCATCATGGACTTCTATCAAGTTCAGCTGATTGGATATTATTGGGTCCAGAAAAGGCTTTAGCTTATCTTTTATGTGACAATAATTATGATGTCTGGTTAGTAAATGCAAGAGGCAATGCATATTCTAGGAAACATAAAAAATATACAACTAAAGACAAAGAATTTTGGGATTTTAGGTAATTTTATGTAAAAAATTCTTAAATAGAATATAATAAATAATAATTTTAGGTAAAAATAAGTATAAAATAGATTAATCAACAGAATCATGTTTGCTTAGTATTTGCTTTTCTATCTTGGTTAGTGATGCATTATATTCACTATTTATGGAATTGGTTTCATAGAGTGAATTGTGTTATGTAGTAAAATATAGCTAAAGCTAGATCTTGGATCAGTGATGAGTCATTTAACTACCGGTCAATCTACTTCACGCATAATGTGAGTCAAGTGAATTGGAAGAGAAAAACAGGCTAATTTCTGTAATTCTACCTTCCCGGACGGTATTTATGATGAAGTTCCAAATATGTAAACACTAAGCAGGCATCATTGTATATATGAAAAATTAATTATGTAATAAATAATTTCACTATTCTTTTAGCTGGCATGAAATTGGGTATTATGATTTACCAGCAACAATAGACTACATTTTGGAGCATACTGGATATGCAGAACTTTATTATGTGGGTTATAGTCAAGGCACAACTGCATTTTATGTAATGGCCAGTGAAAAATCTGAATACAATCGAAAAATTAAGGGGATGATCAGTTTAGCACCAATAGCATTTCTCGCAAATCATAGAAGTCCTTTACTTAAGTGTGTTGTCCATTTTTACGGATTAATGGAGGTGTGTTTCTTAGTATACATGAAATAATTTATTATTGTAGCCAGAGGTGGTTAAATTACAAGTTTTATATTTACCAAATCTCAAAAAGATTTTTTACAGAAAGTACAATATACAAAGTGTATTGAAAATCATGATACAAGCCAAAAAGGAATGATTGTTAATATTTTATTTTGAGACTTCATTTTTAAGAAAATTGAATTCGGAATTTTTATATCACATATAGTTGATTAATATTTGAATATGAATGAATTAACATAAGGTTTAATTGTACAAGTAAAAATAAGTTAGAAACGTAGAATTTTCTATTTGAATATTAAATATATAACTGTAATTATAACTGTAAATATGATATACAAAAATATTACACAGTAATAATAATAGATAGATAAAGTAATAATAATGGATAATAATAATACAGTAGTAATAATGGATAGATAAACAATAAAACCTTTTAGAGTACTTCTTTTTTCTTATTTCAGTGGGGATCCTCATATTGCAATCTACATCAGTGGTTCCCCCGCAATAGGTTACAAGCTCAAGCCTTGGGTACTATAATTCGAAATGCTCCAGTTGGTCTCACTAATGGTTTCTGTGTATGCTGGTTTTCACTAATTGCTGGATTTGGTAGTGATCAACTAGACAAGTCTATGTTACCATTAATTCTCGGACATTTTCCAGCTGGTGCTTCTGCAAAACAAATTATTCATTATAGTCAAAATATACTATCAGGTAATTATTTAATAATTAATTTAATAATATTTAGTGGTTTCATTTACTTTGATTATATTAATTATCTATTGATATAAATTAATAAATTTTTATAATAAAGATTTTGTACAAAAATTTCTTATACAAATTCACATAATTATTGTTCCACATTATTATTGAATACTATTATTTTCTTTTAACAGGATCATTTCGCAAGTTTGATTATGGAGCAACAGAAAATCTGAAAACTTATGGGTCAACACAACCACCAACATATGATCTTGAAAAAGTAAAAACACCAATTGTAATATTTTATAGTAAAAATGATTTTCTCAATGATCCGGCAGATGTAAAACGACTTACTGATAGATTGCCAAATGTTATAGAGACAAAAGAGATTGAATATTCAAAATTCAATCATATTGATTATTTATGGGGTAGAGATGCCAGGGTGATTCTCTATAATACTGTTTTAACAGTTTTGAAAAAGTTTAGATAAAATTAAGCTCCTAGTGAGCTTATTTTTTATTACCTTGTATATAATATTAACACTATTACATATTACATAAAGATATACAACAGATATATTTCAAGAAAACAAATATTTTTTATTATTATTTAATATTTTTTGGGGTGTTAATTCTTTATACATATAATTTATTAAATCATGTCATATAAAACAGTATGTAAAATAATATTTTGTTAAAAGTTTTTTTTTATTATGTTTACAGATAAAATTGTAAGAATATAAAAAGTGATTGTTTTAATTCGATATAATCTCTACATAAAATATATGTATTCTTATATTATTTTTTTCAAGTTTATTTTGCAAATTCTAGAATGAATTGAGAAAAAATAAAATTTACAAACATCGCAAAGTAAGGACTTCCCTTATTACTTTAGTGTGAAGTATTTGTATATTATAAAATGTTATAAAAATATTTTTGTGAATAGTCTAAGCACAATTTTTATTTAAATGAATTTTATAGAAATGTAATAAATTATATAAATTGTTCAACACTCTAGACAATCATGCATCATATCAATGTAATTATAATTGTAAATAAGTTTTAAAGAATTTTAACTTTACAAATTTAGTTAAAATAAATTCAATATGAGAAACATGTAACAAATTCTAATGTACAACGATTTTTGTTTATATCTTGAATAAGTAAATAACAAGATAATGTTTAAAACTATATATTTGTATGTAGATAAAGATTAGAGATAATAATATTAATAGTATAATTTTCTTGACAAAATTGTAGAATATTTTATATTGCTATTAATCTCATGTAATATGTAATTATATTCTGTAGAAACTGTAAAAATTTCTTAATTTATTAATATCCACGTTCTTTTTATTTCACCTATATAAAATTAACTCTACTAATTTGTTATATTCGTGTTTAATATCTGGTATATATTAACAGAGAAAATATTAATTTTATATCGTTAGTTCTATAAGAGGCCACATCATTTAATAATGGCGGTAATGTCGGGGTACAATCGAAGTTAACGTTGAATATCTTTATCTATATATTTCTTGGCGCAGAATATCACTACGTAGATGCACTATCTAGTTGTGTTGTCGTTCGAGGATAAATCCCGACGAATCAGCGGTCAGTTCAGTTACGGTCTGCAGCGTCTTGTTCTGTCAAACTGGAGTTTCGAGACTGTCGTGAAACAGTGAAAGTTCGAAGCGAAAGCGAAACGACGGGAGTGGCCCTTCACTCAATGTAATTGAGAGGGATTCATTAGAAATGAATTGATTTCTTAGTCATTTTCTTACTGAATAGCAAAACTAATTTGTGTTCGCAATCCTACATTCTATTGCAATTTACAGCTGGAAGCCATGGAGGACTATCTGCCAAATGAATATGATGTCGTCGTCGTAGGGACGGGTATTGATTTTTGCAATATACGTCTTAGTTATTTTGCTGCTTCTTTTTTTTTAATGTTTATAATGACTTATCATATTTATAGGTATGACGGAGTCTATTGTCGCAGCAGCTGCAAGTAGAATCGGTAAAAAGGTCCTTCACCTAGACAGGTATGTTGGATTTCTCTCTTCTCTTTCTCATTCGATCTTACTCCTTTTTGCTTTCTCGCTTCTTACTTCTTGCTTTTTGCTTGCTCCCTTTTTTCTTTTTTATATTCTTCTTCCTTGTTCGCTTATATTTTTTCATGTTTTTTTTATATTTTACGTGTTTTTTTATTTCTTTTCGTGTTCCATATTGTATTATTAAATAGGAAATATTTATGTATTTTTATATACTTATATAAGGTACTCGATTTTAATTAAATAAATATACCTATTCAGCATTTAGTTAGAAATTTCTTGTATATATTAGAAATATTTATTTCAAAAATTATATTTAAATAATTATTTTTACACTTATAACTTCATTACTTTTACATTTATCAAATCTAGATATAAAATAAAAATATAATTTATAAATAATTGTATCTTTTTATTAAACATTTAAGTCCCTTTTGAACGAAAATTTATGTAATAAAATAGAATTTTTTTTCACACAGTAGTAATTATGTTCAAATGAACAAGAAATACATTCAATTAACGTTAAAAACTAATTTTACAAGCATTTAATGAATTAATATATGCAGTTTTTGTAATAACAACTTTAACATTTTAACATTAAAAAAATTTTTAAGTAATATAATTAAACATCTGGATCTTTGAATTTTCAAGATTATACATATTAATGTATATATCTTTCTAAATTCTATAATACAGTTTGTATAATAATGCATTATTATATATAATTGCATAATACAGTTGTATAAGTTTATATTTTGTATAATGATCCATTATTTGTGAAAATCCTTCATTGTTATATATCTTTTGTACCTTAATATATAAAAGAGACATTCTAAATTATTTAACCAATTAAATAGTTGTCTTTTTTATCTATATATTTTAGATAGATATAAACAGTTATGTATTACATTTTAGTAGTATATGTATTAATGCTTCTTTTCTACTTAACTAAGTTATATAAAATCAAAAACTTTCTATTCTATTTGAAATCATAGTTACTAAAGAAGTGTTGCATTTTAATAGATGAAAAATAATGCAAATAGATACAATACTTAAGAGTGCAACCTATTGATGCAAAATGTTTTCTGAGTGGCATAAAAAAAATTTTTTAGTTCATTACAGGATTTATTCTGAAAATATCAAATTCTAAATTTTAGTCTTTTAAATAAATTTTTATTTTTGGAAATATAATACATTATTCTCTTTGTTCAACATCACCAAGAAGATTCTATGCTTCTAATCTTTTGCAAATTTTTGATTTTTATTTTATAATTTTTTGACTAAAAATTTATATTTGAAAGTAATAAAAAGATTATTCAATTCATATAAATAGTAGATCTGTAAACAACAATGTTTTTAAAGATACAAAACTTGCAATTTTAGTTAGTATTATTTTTTAAATATATGTATATATGGAATTAAAAGTTTATATAGGATTTCAATATTTAAAACTTTCCCAAAAATTCTCCTTTGAAATTAAATAGAAAATTTTGTTCATACTAATGGACTAAAGGAAATAGACTATATACAATGTACATATGTACTCATATAAATCATTACATATTCCGCTACATAATATATGAATATTTCATAATATGTAGTTCAAATGTTTTCTATCGTCTGTATGTATTTCAGAAACAATACTTTAGATTCTAGAACGTTAAAAAACAATTTAAATTTGATATTTATATATTTGAATTCATTCTTTACTTTTTCTTTAACATATATAATTTATAATTCACTATTAAGTTTTTAGCAGCAGATTGAATAAAAGCAAATTGAGAAAACAATTTGTCTTATTTTTTAAACTTTTCTCATTTGCTATAGAAAGATTAGAAAAAAAGTATGTTTAAATATATATATGCATATGTTTTATTTAGTTTTCACAGCCCAGAAAAAGGACTTGGCTTACATATTTCTAATTCTCACTTATTCCCATACCTTATTTAGGATAGCCATCACATCCAAAAACCCACATCCATCCCAAACACATAAATATGGTTTAAATATATCTTCTTTATTATTCCAATAAATCGAATATTTAAAAGTATAAATATTAGAATATTTAATTATATTCAAATAAAATTTTGAATCTTACTGTGATCTTTTTGTATTAATGATCATTTTTTGTTGTAGTACAATATTCTTTTTTGTGTTTCATTAAATAATATATTTTCAGATTTTACTCCCTTCAATATAGTTTTTAAAGCCTGAGAGTTTAAGACTTAGAATTTTTTACTTTCTATACATCCTGTATATACATATATAGCTACATATGCTTGTAATACGAAATTTCTGTGATGATTAAAAATCATGTTTGTCTAAAACAGTTTGCTAACAATATTACAACTGAAAAGAGAATAAAGAAATAAATAAAAAGTTGAATGAATAAGATTTTCATAAAGAAGTCTGTGATTCTAAGAAAGACTTCATAAATTTATTATGATATATGTATCTAACTTCATTAAAATTTGGAATTAAAACTGGATTTGGATTAAAATTAAGAATTTGGTTTATGTAAAAAATTAAAGAATTTATGAATATTTATTAATACAAAAATTTGTGTATTTAATAAATTTGATTTTCGTTTAATTTATTTTATATATTATTTATTTTTTTATAAAAAGAATCATCCCCCTTTCCTTCCTCCTTTCAATGGTGAAATATATATATAGTTTTATAAAGGACGGCTCATTATTGAAGGAGATGATTCTTTATAAAAAAATACATAAAATATACACACACATACATCATTAATTATTAACCTTTTTACTATGAAACTAAGCACCTGTAAACGATATAGGCTTATTTGTAATATTTTAATGTAACAATTATTTTCAATTAAAAAAAAAAAGTATATGATGGACATTGTAATATTTTCATATTAGTGATAACAAATGTAATTAAATAATTGTCATTTATTTGTAGCGATGAATATTATGGCGGTCTATGGGCAACATTTAACTTTGATGGGCTACAGAAATGGATAGAAGACCTAAAAGTTTCTAAAAACACTACCAAGGATCTATCTGAAGCAGATTTGGAACCTGAAGAAAAATTTCTAAAAACTAGCAATGAATATTCAACTGTTGAAAATATTGAGGAAACATGGTATATTTCAAAGTAAGTTTCCTTTCATGAATGTATGCATATTTGTGTCCTGTTTTTCTTTTTAATTATATTTTTATTATAGTGAAGCCGATCTGCCAGTAGTTTCTTCAAAGGATACTCAGACTGATAGTACTGGAGATGGTAGTGGAAGTGGTGATGAAAAATCTGATGATGATAAAGTTGAAAAAAAAGAGAATGTTAAACAATGGAGTATAGATCGTATAAGAAAAGAATACAGAAAGTTTAATATTGACTTGGCGCCAAAGGTATGAAAATAAAGAATATTGTCATTACATTAAATACAAGATAAATAACTATAAAGGCCCATTATATTTTTCGTTCTTTTGGTTTTTCTCATTTTTGTCTAAATAAATATATCCATGAATAAGGTCCTACTCGATAGGCGGAAGTTTCAGCGTGACGCCATTTTTAAGACTATATTTATATTTATAGAACATTAAGTATAAGAAGCAGTTTTTTCTTAATATATTTATTTAAGAATTATATATAATATATAAATGATATATAAATATATTTAAGAATTAAATTTTGTTTGTCAAATATAATATTATTTATTGAAAAATCTTAAAATCTTCTTTATAAAAAAATTAAATTAACTATTTTTTTACTATTTTATGTATCTATTTTTACTAAGATTCAAAACGTTTATTAAGTAATAAAAATTTTTTAGGACATAATTATACTTTTCATCACTTGTTCTTATTTTTAAAATGCATTTGATTACCTATAATGATGTTAAAATAACTTTAAAAAAAAGAAAAAGTATGTAATATGGATAAAATCTGAATTATAAAAATGTTATTTCATTCATTTATGTAGTAACATATCAATATTTAAATATTTCATTCTATTTATCTAAATATTTTTTATTAAACCATTAATTGTAGAATGAATATCTTTTTTAAAATAATTATTGTAGCAAAATTAATATTGTAATTACTTCTGTTTATATAAAAATATATTATGTCAGAAATTACAATTAATTGATCGACATTTTATCTATCTAAAACAGTTATTATTTGCACGAGGTGAACTGGTTGAGCTGTTAATCTCCAGTAACATTGCTCGTTATGCGGAATTTCGTGCAGTGTCCAGAGTAGCTACATTCATGGATGGGAAATTGACACAAGTACCTTGTTCAAGAGCTGACGTGTTTGCAAATAAAACTGTTAGTGTTGTTGAGAAAAGAATGTTAATGCAACTACTCACTTCGTGTATGGAGCAAGGCGCAGATAGCCCAGAATTTGATGGTAATTACTTGTATCTTTTTTTCATTTCAATTTAATTTTGTAATATGATGTCTAAGAATAATATTTTGTTACTAAGAACACATTTTTAAAATATTTTGGACAATATAAGATTTGTACATCTTTTATGTGATAATTACTTGCTTCTCAAAACACAATAATTAGGAGTTCATAATTTTTTTAATATATGCATATAATATACTAAAAATTCATTACCAAATACAATATAACGGTCTATGTAACAAAAGTAACCTTTTTTGATACATAATGAAGAGAAAATTTATTGAGTCAATTCAAATTCCATTACCAATAATAAATAAATAATAAAAAGATTGTATGAGCATTGTATTTTGCTATATCTTTTTACATTAAGAGAAATTGTTCATAAAATGGTATTTTTTATATGTAAATTATGTAATATACATAACATACATACATGTATATGCAACAGAATTAATTCAATTTTATAATTTATTAATCGCATTTGCTATTATTATCAAATAATACCTATTAACAGGATTCCGTGATAAAACCTTCTTAGAATATTTAAACACGAAAAATTTGACACCAATTGTGCAGCATTATGTTGTTCAAGCAATTGCTATGGCTACTGAAAAGACTTCTTGTAGAGATGGTGTGAATCGCACGAAACATTTTTTGAATAGTCTTGGACGATATGGAAATACACCTTTTCTTTGGCCTATGTATGGTAGTGGAGAGCTACCTCAGTGCTTTTGCAGGTACAATTTTATGCATAATTATATATAATAATGTACATATAATTATCTGTTATTATAATATTTAATATGTAAATATCATAAATAATTTAAAAAATCATTACTATTATTTGCAGATTATGTGCAGTATTTGGAGGAGTTTACTGTTTAAAAAGGCAGCTTGATGGTGTAGTAATAAATAAAAATAAATGCAAAGCTATCATTAGTGGCAAACAAAGAATAAGTTTGGAACATTTAGTTCTTGGTCAAGGTCATCTACCACCGGAAGTTGTAGCTTTTGAAGGAGAGCAACGGATATCTCGTGGAATTTTCATTACGGACAGGTAACAGTTAGAAAAAGCAAGAAAAAACAATTATATTAGAACATAATTGTAATAAAAAGAAGTTGCAGTCCAAAATTATCTAAAAAAAACTAACTATATGAAATGAGTATAATTGAGCTTTACAAGGTATAAAGTACTAAATTTTTTAAATAATAAACTATATAATTTTATAAACAATAACAAATTTATATTAGTAACGGATAGCCCTATTTATATCAATTATAATATACAAAAATTTCTGCTTCTAATCTTTTTCTAATTTATTTTTCAATTTTTTAAAGTAGTATTTGCTAATAAAATTTTCTTTTCAAATATTTATTTTAGGTCAATTATGCAAGGTGAGAAGGAAAATTTGACACTTTTATATTATCCTCCGGAACAACCTGATCAGGAACCTGTTACACTGATTGAATTGGGACCGTCTACAAATGCTTGCCCTCAAGGATTGTGTATGTAAAACTATTACATTTATGAAAAATTTATATAATATGAAAATCCAAATTTTTTGGGAATTTTTTAATTTATTCCAAAATAGTTATGGTTCACATGACATGTAAGCGAACAACAAATGCAAAGGAAGACTTGGCCTATGTTGTCAATAAATTTTTAAGAGCTGAGCCGCTTGATCCATTAGCCATTCGTTCATCTATCCATAGCCATACACAGACTGTTTCTCCAGATAAAAGACATATTCAGGTATGCTTTTCCTGTATTAGCTACATATTTATGGTATGGGTAAATATTTATATTTATGACATGATAAGTATACTTTTCAATTTTTACGAACTATAAGAAAATTATATCATTGATTACATGATTACATTATATTTTGTTAACTTACTTTACAGATGTCCTAGCATCGCTAAAACAAATTGATTATAAAAGAAATTGGAAGATATTTTAGCAATCTATATTCTAGAGTTCCCTTATTTCTTAGATATTACAAATTTTGAATTAATTTATTAAAGATTAATATAGTTCTGAAAATATATCTATCTTCCTCTTTTATAAAATATTTCAAAATTTTTATAACTGCTATATTCATGTTTTTTCAATTAACTGCTATATTCATGTTAATTCAAAATAAAAACCAAATTTTTTATATGCAGGAAGGTGATCAAGATAATAGAGAAGAGTCTACAGAGAGTCCAAAGCCTCAAGTTTTATGGTCATTGTACTTAAACCTACCTGCAAGTGATATTAAATTAGAAGAGTCCACGCCAAGTAACCTTCATTTGTGTTCAGGACCAGATTTAGAGCTTGATTTCGATTTCGCAGTTAATCAGGTTAATTATTTCTCAAATTATAATTTCGTTTTGGCGTAATCGAGCTTTTAACTGATCCCAAATGATAAAAATATTATGCATTATCATAAATTTTTAAATTTTGTCAAGGCGAAGAGCATCTTTGAATCTATGTATCCTGACAAAGATTTCCTTCCACGTGCACCTGATCCAGAAGAGATCGTACTTGAAGGAGATGAAGCGCCAGGACCGAAATTTGAGGGAGATACAGAGGCTGAAGAGAAACAAGATGTTGAGAAAGCCGAGAAAGAGGATTAAATGACTTTTTTTCGTCTTTTCATCTTGACAACACGGGCCAGCTCCCTTAGCCGCACACCTCTTTCTATCCAAAGTTACACGCGCCTTCTTTCGTTTGAAAGTCGGAAAACTTTTATTCGAATGATTAACGAACATTTTGTTTGTAATTGATTTATCAGTTATGTCCGTAAATAGTGCTAGATATTATCTTAATCTAAATGCTTATTTAAATTAAAAACGAAATTATACTATTTATTTTGATTGTACAAAACGTTGTTTTTGTCTAGCACTTTTTGTAGACGAAACTGTTTGGGAAAAAACTTTGGTTTCTTTGAAAAATTTTCATTGCTAATCAACCTAAAAGTTGTTCGTAAATTTTCGAATAAAATTCCAATCGACTGGCGCTCAAGTCTGCGTTACACTCGCTCTTTTATTAAATTACGGATCAATCGGCCGAAAGCATTAGTTTTTCTTTCTTTCCTTTCTGGTCAAACAAATTTACTTTCAATGTTAAGTTTCGAGGAAGTGAAATGTAGTTTTATGATAATATATAAGAGAGATGTGGAAGAACTGAAACGAAGGATAGATAGTATTTATAAACTAATTCTTCATTAAGTTACATTAGATTTAAAATTAATCATAAATAAAAAATATATATGATAATTCAATAATTTATAGATGTGATCGATTTCTTATTTAACCAGAAATTATTAAGACAATTTAACATCGATTATATTTATAAATTGCTGGCTTATAAGAATACAATGAGAAAATAAAATTCTAAAATAATAAAATTCTCATTAATCTTATTTTCTCTAATCACTACAAATGTAAAAAAGCACATCATTCCACGTTTCTCTACTATATCGATATAAAAGATATCATAATGTCTTTTATCTGATTATTAATACGTATTATACATCATTAGTGTATTTATTACGCATTATATTGCATAGCATAGTTTACTCATTATATATTGTTAGTGTAAGAACAAATTTAGACTGCGAAAAATCAATCGTTCCTCGAATATTTATTTATTTTTCGAATTATTTAACTATTACTACGTTATATTTCACTGTTTGTTATATTAACATCATATAATTTTTATTAGATTCAATTATTTTTTCATTACTTTGTTTTTTAACTTTAGTAATAATTTTTTATTTGAACAATATTACATCACTTTTATATTACTATTAATTATTATATATATATACTCTTTGGTTTTTCTGATCGTTACTATTTGTTTATTAAAGTTTGATTTACTTCTTTTCATTTAATTCATTGAGTTGAACTTCATTTAAGTAATTCTGTCAAATATTAATTTGGATAATTAACATCATTCGGTTTATTTAAATTTTTATTTTATATTTTCTAAAACACGTATATTTGTTTTAGATAATTATATTTTTAATATTTATGTAAGTTAACGAAAGCAAAGAGAAGAAATGCTATCGGCTGGTTCCGCTCGTATATTATGAAAATTTTTAGACACATTGATCGTTAGAGCGGCTTGGATGTCAGAATTGATAATCTTTTTCTCGCCGTTACTGCTTCGATGTGCGCGCATTTATTTGCATTTAACTGATAATACGCCGTACTCAGCATTGAAATACAGTAAACTGATACGAACTGAAGTATAGTTTGTTTTATCAAACTTATCTCCTGGAAGAATAACAGTGATTCGAATTTTGAAAGGAATTTCATTTTCCATTCTCATTACATCATAAATTTGTAATTCTGTAAAATACTTATTTAAATTGAATTAATAACATTTGGAGGAATGTAATTCTAACATAATTCCAAATTAATTTAATCTTTCAAATAAAAATAATATAAAAGCTTAAAATTTTTAAAGAATTTTATAACGAAACGTTTTACATTGTTTTGTACTTGAGAACTTTAAACACACAGATTAACAGATACTTTTTAAGGGAATAAATCCTTTCAAAATTCAGTTTTTTTTACCTTTTCTGTGATCAATTTTTAAATAGGGAGATAAATTTTATACTTATTTGTTATTATTTCTTATTATATTAATATTCTGCTTTTTCAACACCATTTTTTTACATTATATGATATAATACATGATTGTTATTTTATATATTGCTTATGATTTATATATATATCATGATAAAATTTCACATGCACATATTGTTGCACTAAATAAAACGAGTCAAAATAAATATTATTTTAATAAATAAATATTACAATGAAATTTTATGTAACTAAAATTATTTTTCGTTATTTTATGTTTCTTTAATTGTCTTATTAAAACAAGCATAGTTATACCTAATATTTCATATTCAATATTAACAAAGAAGCTACTTTTGAAAACATTAAACATATTATAATTCAATGTAGGAGATGTTATTTATTCAATAATGAAAGTAACTACAACTAGAATTGTGTTAATATGTACTTCATATCCTACACATAATACTACATAAAAGAATACACATATACATATATTAATCATATTGATTGCAATTTTAAGATTTACAAGACATTTTTTAAAAAGTTGCCGATATTTACAAAATTTACGCATAAGGTAGTTCATTTTTACATATTAATATTTGTGTTAAAAGTTGAAAATAGACTTTGGGATTCCAAACTTTGTTATTTCATTATACATAATATAGCGTAGTTCATTCTTGTTAGAATCTAAAGTTATTTGTAGGCTAATTTGCACATGTAGATTATAGAAAAAAAATACAAAATATTGATATTTCAAAGTTTTTATTTTTAATATTATAATAGAAGTTACTATATTTCTATGTTCTCTACATTGTGTATGAGTTGAAGTTTTTGAACAGTAGAATGTAATAAATAAATATGTTATATTGTATATTATTAGTTATTCGTTAAAATAACCAAATTATAGAAGAAAAAGAGTTCTCAAAGCACGAAGACAATTTAATAAATATTTCAGTACATAATAAAATAAAAACAATTATGAATATCATATATTAAAATTACACGTTATATGTATTTTATCAATACACGCGTATAAGCTTTATATAAAATAGATCTTATAAATACATAATATATAGAGTGTTTATAAAGATCTAGGACATTTGTGGAAGATCCACTTTAAAATTAAAGCAAGCTATATAGCATTTCATTACTATGATAGAAGGAAAGAAGTAACCCTACTTTAGGCCACGATCATATAAACAGATCTCGGTACTCGCCATTAAGTTGTAAAAAATCAACATGGAAGGCAACAAATTTTTTTGCTCCTGCAACTTAGGCAGAGATGAGTAGAGTGTCTCTGTTCTTGTCTGAGGTATTTATAGGATGTTTTCCAGGTTAATTTTTCATGACTCAATTTTCGGACAGTTTTCCCTATACTTTGGTATATGTCAAGACGCGTTTATATGACCGTGATTTGTGATTTAAATCTATTTCTCCCCATGGTATATAGTCGTAAGGTCGTAGGCAAGACGGAAAGACCCCTTCCATCTCAAATAATATAAGTTATATATATCTTCGGAACGCTTGATTTTTCGAAGTTAACAATAAAACATATTTCAAGTCTATTCTCTCATTCAATAACACTCATCAAGTTCCGTCCCGATCGGCCACTGATGGTACTCAAAATAATATCCACAACTAGTAATATTTTTGCACGGGCGGTGATGGTCTTTCCTCGTAATTATTATTTATTTACAGCAATAACAATCTATTTTACAATGTACAGCATAATGAGACGAATATCTTTCAACACTGATGATCTTGTCTTTTTCGTAAGATGTACATAGTAAATACATAGAATTTCACATTCCACAGTGTGGCTGTCAAATTCTTACAAGGTTTTATTTTCAGACATTGAAATTATTAAAGATCATTACATATTTTTAATTGATATCATATGTATATTTTTAACTATCTAAATGCTTATTTATAAATCATTCTTCAAAACAAAATATTAATTATAATAATAAATATTAAATAAAACAAAATAGATTAATTAATACAGATTATAATATTTGAAGAATTTAAGACCAATTTTTTTCTGTATTAAAGATATTTATCTAAAAATCATTTTAAATAAATCTAAATTTTAGAGTTAATCTCTATAAATATTATTATGTATATTGTAAAATATATAAAATACCATTTGTATTCTGTTATTAAAATTATTATATACACGCAAATATAATAAATTTTTATTACAACCAAATGCATATATTTCAAATAATGTTTTTTTCATATGCAGGTTTATGATAAATAATTCTATTAAAGTCAAGATTCGATAGGTCGAGTGTTTTATATTCGCCATCAACAATTAGTTCTGAAACTGCTCTACCTACTGCGGGTGCTTGTTGGATTCCATGTCCACTAAATCCAGTTGCAAAGAATAAATTATTATAATATGGATGTATTCCAATTATTCCATTTTGATCAAAAGTATTGTATTCATAATATCCTGCCCAAGAAGACTTTAACTGTAAAAATAGTATAAAAAATTGCATTTTAAAAGCTATTAAAGTAAATAATTTAATTTAAGTAATTTGAGTAATAATACAAATGTTACCAAGATATCCGTATGTATAACTTTAATATACATATCAGTGTATTTATATCATATTTCTATTATGTGTAAATCAAACACAAACCTTTAATTTTTCAAAAACTGGGACTCTGTGTGCGAGTATAGGCCAAACTTTTTCTTCAAAGAAATCATAATCAATACTTAAATCTTCAACACTAGGTTCTTCAGATTCCTCTGGAGATCTGCCACAAATATATGTACCTGCCAGACCTTCTCTCCTAAAATATCGATAATTAATTAGTAGTAAACACAAGATATTATGTATAAATAAGATATTTACTTTCAAAATATTAGTTTCTAGAAACAACTTTTATTTTATGAATAATTTTTACCTCAAAAATGTTCCAGTATTATCTATCAATAATGGGGTATTTAAACTTGGTCCATCAGGACAGTGAACACAATAAACAAATCTTTTCCTATAACATCAACAATATTTGTATTGGATTTATATTAATAAATAATAATAGTATTAATATAAACTTTCATTTCATACTTATTCAAACTTTTTCACAACATGAAGTTATGATTACCTTGGTTCAACAGGTAAATTTATTTGCTGTAATCCATTTTCTGTTTGGACACTACCCAATTTATCAACAATTTTTCCACTGTAAGCACCAGCAGCTACAATGGCTACAGCAAATTTCATATTATGTATTTCACCCTCTTTGGTTCTTACCTAATAAAAAGTAAAAAGAGATTAACTGTTAAATACTAATAGAATAAAAATAAAATAAATGTAAAAGTATACTAAAATATATACAGTATAAATAGATATAAACTATTGCACAGTTTTGCATACTTTGCATACTTTTTTTTGTGGTATATTACAGAATATTTCTATATGCTTATTTCTGCATGTACATTCTTGTGTCTACATACATTAGTGAAACATATATATGTGATTTATTGGAAATAGTATATGATTTATTTAAATATTATTATGAAAAATAATAAATATATTAACTTCAAATGTTATTTAGTTTATAAATTATATATTAATATTATTACTATCATTTTAATATAAATTGCACAGAACACTACTGCTCAAAAGCATCCGACACTTTAACTGATTTGTAGTAACAGTATACGGATATTAGAAAATGTATAAATTAATAAGAAACTAATAATTAAAAGCCGTATTTGCCACCCTCTTATGAAATTAATAAATAATCAGATTTAATTATTTTGTTTGAAAATTCACATTGAAATTTGAAATATGTTTTATTGATGTTTCTACTGGCTTCAAATAATTATTACTTGCTTTAATCACACAATATAAGTTTAGAAAAATCTTTCTTACCTGTATTTTAGAGGCCATATGGATAACTTGACGATAAAATAATATTTTCAAACTGTTTTGCTATAAATTTTTATCTCACTACTCTCTCAGTGAGATTATGTCACTTCATATGTATTAATTATTTAAAACCAGTTTTAATGTATCATCATAATGAGATAATAATATTGAATGTAATCATTATTTATCAATATACAATTATTTCTTGAGGGACTGTAATAAAATTGCATCCTGTCATAAATAAACAAACATCTGGATAGTTTTTAGCAGTAGTGTAAATGTAATACTGAATATAAAAAATTAGAGTGATAATATATTACTTTAACAAAATTGGACTTAAGTCTTACAATCAATCCATCTAGTTGATCCTTGTTTTCTTTGCTTTTATAAGTAAATCCTTGTGCTTCGCCATAAATATATCTTGCTCCCAATAGTAGTGCTTTCTTTTTAAAAGCAGAAAGAAGAACCCACGGGTCAAACCAACCCTCTTTTTCTAATCCTAAACAACCTAGTTCAATACCTTCTGTATTTATCCAAGGAAACATACTTTTTAATTTAGCAGCTGATAATATAATATTTTTTGCTCCAAGGAAATTTTGTAATTTAGAATTTTCTATTAATGTTTCAGCTCCTTGCTCAGATGATAATGTTAAATAACCATATGGATGAAAATATGGATCAATTGCAGGTTCTCCCACAATGCCCAAATATTCATTGATGTTGCGTAAAAATTCTGCACCAAAAAGAGACATTTCAATATTTTCTTTCAGAGAAAATTGTTGACGTAAACCTCCACAAGAAAGAACTGTTGACGCTGTAGTATACTGAAAATAAAATTTACATTTACTTATTAAATAATTTCTTTATTTGAATATAACTTTATTTGGTAAATTCAACTGAATAAATTTCAATCTTTCAGAATAAGCCCTTTAATTTTTATGGAACTGGATATTATATTCATATTACTATATTCGCTTAAACTGTAGAACGTACCGTAGGATCTCTCTCTACTACTACAACTTTGAAATTTTCGGAATAAACTCGGTTTTTCAACCAATATGCTATAGAACTGCCCATTACCCCACCTCCAATTATTACAACGTCACAAACTTTTGGAAGTATTTGTGGCCGATCCATCCATTCAACTAATATATCATCAACATCCTTCACAACAAGAGATTCTCTTATCGATGCCAAACCTTTTTTAAGTGTTTTTGATACTATAGAGTTAGAATCTTTTTTGGTTGGTACAATTTTATCTGGAGTATCCTGAGAAATTACATGGATTAATATAAATTTGAAAATATATTATATTATGTTTCTCTTATCATCTTTTATTAAATTAGCATTATAATTAGATATATAAAATTGATGAATGTCATATAGCTTAAAATTACATGTACATTATGTATTAATTATGTATTAAAAAAATTCTATTATATAATACTATATTTACAATTTATATATTTTGAAAAGAGTTACAAAGTCATTTTATTTGGTTAAAAAGGTAATCCCTTATTTAACACTGACAAATTTATTTTCTCATTAGATACAAAGATCTTGTGATATTTATTTAAAAAATTAATAATGATGGGATTTACATGATTATTATTCTGAACTACTTATATGCAGGGCAACTTATTTAAATTAAAAATCTGAATTATTATCGTTGCTATGGAAAATAAAAAAGGCAACTAAAAGATATCTTAAAACGGACACATACAATTAAAACATCTTCTTGAAGATTATTTCAAGGTTGTTGACATTATCTCTGCATATTTATTTTTATAATGCAATGTTATAGTTCACATCAAATCAAACAACTGAGTTTGGATTAGCAATGTAAAAGTAATAAAATAAGAGAAATTTTAATACGAATGGGTTTATTTCATATTTCATAATAATTAGTAATACTATTAATAGTGATAATACTAAATTAATTAGTTTTTAAATTTAAATAAATTAGTAATAATAATATTAAACAAATAGTAATAATCTAACAATTAGTAATTCAATGGGCTATGAGTTTCCAGAAGGATGGCACAAATGCAGGCAAATTTACATTTATTTTAGAAGATGTACTGAAGAAGTTTGTAATGTAGTGTGAGTATTGAAGAAAATGTTTATGAACATGAATTTATAACTTCTAGTTTATTCCTATAAATATTTTAATGATATTAATAATGAAACAATATTACAGCTACTGACATTAGAATAATATTCTTTTACTCTGAAACATTGTCACTTTAATGATTAAAAAAAATAAATTCATAATATTAAGAAAGAAATATAATTCTATTATTTGTTAGGCATAAACACAAATAATTAGTAAGAATTAAATAATTATGAGAACAGGAACACTGTATGTTAAGATTATACTTATTATTAATAAAAGCAAATAATTTTTATAACAATTACAGAAAAACAATTCTATGAAATTAATGTCACTTTTCCATAAATTTGTTTACATAATGTTCATATATTTCATACTTGTATTTGGCGCTTTCATTTGATAATAACAATAAGTTAATGAATTAGTAGAACGCACGTAAAGGCAAATTAATAAATATACATTAATAAAACAAATATTTTTTCTTATTTAATCTAGTGTTTTGTTCTTTTATTATATTCATATCGTAATTTTATTAAAAATATCGATACCTTTTTTTAGAAATGCAGTAAGTTTTACAAATTTCGTGCAGATAAAAAGTGTGTGTGTAATAAGGCTCGTTAAACAATAGCTGATTTTGTAAATTACTAAATGTCCTCAAACAGTTAGGTGAATGAAAATTGTAATAAATAATATACAATGAAAGAAAATAAATATAACTCGCACAAACTCAAAACAAATAACTTAAATTATTAACCTCAATATTATTGTTTATCGTGTTACCTTTTTCGAATAAGTTCTTTTTGTTTGTAAGAACACACATTTTTGTAGAAAATTATTTTGCACTTCCAATTTAACAAAAGATCGCAACATTTTCATAGCTGCTCAAAGTTTACACATACTTTAATTCAAACTAAAATTTTCCAACTACTGCTTCGTTAACCGATAATCTCACAATTATATAAAATTTCTTACAAACGATAACATTCAAATAAACACTGAAAAATTAGATAATTTTTTTTATGAAATACCGTCATCTCATCAAAACCAGATTAAGATAAAATGAGCATCTTTGTTAATAAACCTCATTCTATCACAAATTATATTCAATATGTGTTGTAATTTTCTCTGTATATAAATTGATTAAATATTTAAAATCTATTATTATTTCAGTTAGAATATATTATAAATAATACATTGCAAATTTGCTATATCAAATACACTAACAAATTAATACAATTAAGTTATGATACATCGTAATTACAATAGTAAAATTATTTATGGAATGAATACATGTATGATAAATGAATTTGTAAAATAAGAGATAAAATTGTCATATCTACGTCTTATATTTACAATTATCATATGAATAATAAATGTATTGCATAAAAATAAATGATATCACATACATTATACATGCATTATATGCATACATATATATCTATAGATACCATTTATTTTTTAATTATTTTGATACATTATATGCATTCAAAGATTCCATTTACACATACATATTTGATAATTTACTAAGAAACTTTTGTTAAGATACGGGTATAAATGGAAAGTTTTAAGACGACAATAGTTCTATCAAAATAACTATATTTATATATAACAACAGCTTAAAATATAACGACAGCATTTATGTGTATAGTATTTCTTTCAGTGTGTTATATAAAGATAAAACACAGTATTAAATACAAAAGTCATTTTTATTTAAACTGCTTTCCTAATTTAATATTCTTCAGCTGTGGTGGGTAGCATCCTTTTATGATAGAAGAAACTAATTTCATAATTTAGAATAAATCACAATAGTTCTTTCAGGAGAAACAATTATTCTTAGAAATAATCAACCTTTATTATTTTGTCCATCAATCATATTACATGGAATGAGGACCAATTTAGGAATCATTCCAGGTGGTGCTATAAATTGTTGAGTACTTTGGGGTGTGTTACGTCCAGAATACTTAAGTTCTGCTTCTGTTACAATTTTACAAATATTCATTTTAATATCTGCTTGAGCCTTTGGAGGGAGTCGTTTGACAGTTTGTGCCATACTGTCAAAAAAGAGCTCTATACTACTTTTTCCTTCAGGAGCTAGATAGACTTGGTCATAATTATTTTGTGTATCCTGAAATATATATTGAATTAAAAAATAATAAATTGCAATTAGGAAATACATACTAGTTTCAAAAATTGCAACTTACTTCTATTTTTGAACAACTCTTTACAGAATTATTTGCAGCCGAAGCAGTAACAAATATTGGTGTATCAATTGTTTTATTTTTAAAAGGTGAAGTTTTTAAGATACTGTAGGTTGCAGGTACTTCTAATGATTCAGTTTTCACTTTTTTCGGTCTTATTTTTCTATATTTTGATTGAATTTGCTGAGCATATAAATCAATATCATGTTGCATTGCATTTTCTACCTCTATACTTTTTACTACGTTACCACCATTATCATTTAATTCCATAGAATCACGATCTAACACTGGATCTGCAGTTGTTTCTTCTAAAACTTCTAAATATTCACTATAATCTTCATCGTTACGATCTTCTAATTGTTCTAAAAGACCTTCAGAACTAATTCCACCTGCATTTATATCCTGAATGTAGTCTTCAGTTAACTCTATACTTTGTGGTTGATAATCCGATTCATACCTAAATAAACACTTTTATTGATATTTAATCATTTTGCTCGAGTATTAAATAAAGTTAAACAGTATAAAATTAATAAATAGAATATATATCTTAAAACTAACTAAAAACTAACTAAAATCATAACTAAACTAAAATCATTATTATATAGAAAATCATTAAGAATTTACACATTATTCTTACGGAAACTTTAAAAAACTAAGATGATCTTCAAAAATCCATTTTTTCCTACGAACTCCTTTTTCCGTTCTATTCTTATATTTAAGTATACGGCAGTAAGTATCCCTTAAATTTTTCCATCTTAATCTCACCCAGGTGGCTAAAAACATATTAATTATATCTATATACATACCACTTTATAACAGTAAATTTAAAAATTCCACTTTATCAACGCAAATAGACATAGGATCAAAAAACCTTAGTTATAACAAACAAAAAATATTATAGATGTATAAATTCATATTTTTTCATAAATATCAAAATAAATATTGTATAAAATAAAATAAAACGTTTTTAAATGTAATGAATAACAACATATTCCATTAAATATTATATTATCTTTTAAATACTGCAGTAATATTCATTTAAAGATAAATTTGAAATTAATACTGGTTATTATACATACTTCTACCTATGTTTTTGTAAATAAATATTATTTAAATTTCGTTTTATTACTTAAATTTTTGCAGTATTTACAAAATAGAATTAATAAAACGAAATTAATATGTATGTAACTTTCCAAACTATGTAGAAAAATTAAAGAAAACATTTTGGCAGTAGAAATACTGTATAGCGATATTAACGAACATACAAAATTATCCGAAAACATTGAAAAAAGAAAAGGAGTTCGTACGATCAAGACCAAGTTCATCCGAAATCCTCTTCCAAACCTTCTGCCGAAATTCCTGAAGTTTGATAGAAGAACCCTTCACTTCAGCACTATATAAAACTGGATGTTGTTTTATCGCTTCAATGATCTTCAGCGAAATTTTATGCGAATCAGGCGGCATCGTCGGCACCATTTCGTCCGTTGAAAATCGTTCGAAGAAGTAAACAATGTCAATATTGGAAACTCGATCCTATGTTTTTAATTTGATGACTAAATCAAATCTTTATATTGGATGAAAATTTCAAGCTTGATTCGAGATATAAATACTGGAAATTTATTTAATCGTTAAATGAGATTAAATTAATGGCTTCATTTATTTTTACTGTTAATTCGTGAATTATGTAAACAAGGTACATAAAAGAGGATAAATTACATAAAATTGTGCTTTAATGTTATGATAAAATTTTTTTGTAAAACTGAAACGATTTACTTATTTGAGAAAATTGAAGGTTGGATTTTTTGGTTAATTTGAATTTTAAAGATTTTTGCCACAAATATTGCTGCTCAAAGTAAATTATAAGTCTTGAATTCATCGCACAACTATATGATTGAAAGTTTCTTTAATTGTTAAGAAGGCTAAGGTCCTTGTCGCGTCTTAAAAATTAGTCGTTAAGTATGCTGAAAAATAAAGAACCCGTAACGTAAATAAAACGACAATCGCCATTCTTTGTGATTAACTAGACTTCCGTCGCGCTGTTTAACCGGAAGCATTCTGTTTGTTATATTTTTTTATTTTAGATCAAATATATTATTTGAATTTTATTATAATCATTTTAGCTTTCTTACGCTTCAAAATAACATTTTGTTTTGATGTACTTACTATACCTTAATACATAAAAAAATTCATATATTGATAATATTATCTAATATTTAATAAATTTGAAATAAATATATGCTAATGTTAATCACAACATAACAATGAAATAAATTGTAATTTGGAAATGCAATAAATGAAAAGTACAAAAAAAAATTATATTAACATTGCTTGTACTTTTCTTATGATTCAACAAATTTTATATTTTATTGTATACATAACCTTTTTATAAAGATTATTATTACTGTAATTTCGTAATATAATAATAATCATTAGAAATAATTAGTAAAAGGACAATTTGTGATCATTACGATTTTTATAATCCCATAGTACTATCTGTAGGTCAGTTGCATTATATAGTTCATGACTATGGAATAGTTAGTCCTCAAATTGATTAAGTAATTTTAATATAAACAGAAAAATACCAATATCTAAGTGAATTAATATTGAATCTAAAAAGGAATGGCCCAACTACCATCACCACTCATTAGCCATACTAGAAAAGTATGTAGTCTTTATAAACGCGCTTTACGAGCGTTAGAAGATCAGAATATTGAAAGACACGAATTTAGGTAAAAATATGTTTAAATTAAATCTAGTAGTATAGAAAAAAGTTATTTTTTATATCAAATATTATTTATTACCAATTAGTATCAAAATATTAACGAAAAAACATAAATTTTGATCATACTGCTATCATAATTTTTCAGAATATCCTACATTGTGTACATACATTCACTTGTCTTGTTATATAATTTTGTTATAAATTTTATTACTATTATTATTTATATAAAATTGGTAATAATATGAAATAAGCTGTTACTTCTGATAGATTACTTTTGAAGATTCAGTAAATTTATGTTTTAAATTATTTTTAACATTTTATAATTATTTACTTTTATTATATATAGATATAACTGTTTATTTTAAGTTTTAATACTTGATTATTGCATATATTAAAAGGTTTTGAATAAATGTTCATTATTATGTATTCTTTTGATTTAGATATAACGCAGTTTTATTAAGACAACGTTTTGAAAAAAATCGGAATATACCAGATGCTCGCATAGCTAAAAAACTACTACTAGAAGGCGAAGAAGAATTATTCCAGAATATTCATCCTGATCCATCAGTATTTCCTAATAGCCCAGGTGGTATATGCCACGGACGTTTTGTAACACCACCAGATTCTGTAATGGATTTTTGGGATCCGATTGAAAAAGCTAGATATCCAAAATATTTTGCAGAAAGAGAGAAACTTAAGGTGGAATACCAAAAGTTATATGAGAAATTATATGCTGAAACTCCTGCAGAAACCCAAGAAGCTAAGGCAAATAAGTAATTCAAGTAAAACACATTGTTTATGTAGATATAATAGTTACAATAAAGTATATTGATATTGAAAAAAAGATAATTGTTTATTGTATGTGTTGTTTATTATTATGAAAATAACAACATAACAATACAATAAAGATGAGCGGAGAAGAGTGGAGGCGCTAAGCAAGAAGCATCTTTAACGTAAAACACAAAATTGTATATTATGTCAGATTAATAGTCAATGTATAATGTCAAATTTAGTCAAATAGTTAATGTATGTATTTAGTTAATGGTCATATCGCAGACGAGTATATAGAATAGACGTTGCATCCTTGTATATTATTTTCATTTTAGTATCATAAGTAGTTTAACAATCTCCTGATAGAGAGCGCAGTTGAGTTTAAATATAGATTTGCAGATCTAGTGTATATTTACTTCATTTTGTAATTTGTAATGGAATACGATGTTTACAAACGTATTTTTAGTTGCTATGTGAATGTTTATTAAAATGTTGTAAATTACACGATATATATATGCCACTATATATCATCGATTGCAATAAATGTTAACTCTCATTTATCATTTTTATTTTGTTTCTTAAAAAATGGTTGATTTAGAGGGGTATAAAAAACAGTTGAAAAAGATTCGTCAATTTGCACTCGAAAATGATATTACGGAAAATGAAATCAATAGAGCTTTACAAAATTCCTTTCGTATTCTTGAGAAGAAAAAGAAGAAAGTTAATTTTCGTTTCATTATGAAAAGTATGGTCACATTATTATTTATAATAATTATATGTTTTATATCCTTTGATAAAAAGATCTTAGGTGTGATGCTACTGAGGAATTTACAGAATTCCATCTATCCAGGCTTAAAATTACTTAGAAAAATAGCTGTACCAATAATTCAACATTATCCTTCTTTATCTGGTATGTTGATATTACAATTTATGTTAAACATACTGTATTTTACTAACAATTTCATTAGCAGTGGCTTGAAAATATTTATTCAAAATTTTTATTAAATTTTTTATATTTTATTGTCGTTAAATCATTCATTATCGGTATAGAATTTGATAAAAAATTTTTTATAAAAGTATAGAAGTATATATATACAAAAAATGTAAATTACGAAAAAAATGATATATAATAAATATATATTGAAATATAAGACATCAGCAGTTATTTCTTAAATCTCACTTTATATAACATTGACAATAATTGATTCTAATAATACTTTTCCATTAAAATCTCATATTATTCCTATTTGATCTATTTAATTATGTATATATTTTATACTTTTGCCTTTTAGAATTATATGATGAATGGTGCATATTAGAAAATCCATATTTTTATGTAAATGATATGGATTGTTGGCCCTGTAGTGTTGTACATTTCGTACCTGATTTAAGTAGCCATCAGATATCTAGATCTTTTAATCTTGGCATTCCTTATACAAAAACAGAAAATTTATCTGAAGTTCATATGGAAGATATACAACAATTATTGTGGCAAAATCCAGAAGTATTTCAGAAAGATGCTATGAGAGTATTCTCTAACAATAAAACTTACAGGTATCATCTATAAACAAAAGTATTAAGGTGCCTTAAACAAAAGTTTGTAAATAAAAGTTTCAATATTTTAGACATATTCAAGATATTATGGAAAAAAATATGAATTTAAATCGTTCTAAAAATTTAAATAACCATATTACATGGAGAATTAATAGCATGACGACAGGAAGAATTTTGAGAAAGTTATTTCCAAAACCTGTTTATACACCAAATTGGTGGGAACAAAGCACAGAAAAATTTATTTTTTTTGATGAACCAAACTCTCCACCTTACTCTTTAGTAAGATGTTATTTTATTAAAAGCTTTTGATTTGCATGAAATATTGCTTCATAAAGAGCATCAATATAAAAGCAATTAATAAAATTAATTATTGTGTAAATAGTAATATTCAAAATGTTTGTTGCAAGAAGCATTACATGCCTATTATATTAGCAATATATGTCTGCTGCATTATTTTAATTGACAATAGATGTTAAAAATAATGTTATGTTGGAATTAAACATATTGCTTGCAGAATAACTTCTTTAATAAATACTATTTCTAAAACTTTAGCCAAATCCTGAATGTAGTAATATAATGATAAGGTGTACAGCTGGTACAAGATTGATAAAAATGATAGCAAGTCCAGAATGTAGTGCATCTTGCGAGTCCGTCATGGTATTATTATCCGCTGGAAAAACTTGTAAGTATCTTAATTTATAGTCAGTTAAAGAAGTTAATTAACATCCGTTTGATTATTTAAATTATTTACTTTATTCTTGACAGTGTGTAACATTAACAGAAATGTGTGTCCATTAATTTAAATTAATGTTTTGAATATTACATATATCATAATTGATACATTAAACAAGATACTTTCAAAATTATGTTTCTCTTTTAGTATGGTATAACTGGTGGTATTGGCGACCAGTCAGCCTTCCAGCTTTGAATTCAACTAGTATTACCATTAGTTATATGACTTCGTTCTGCTGAATTACTCTTTCAATTAAATTAATTTTATATAACTATGTTTTCACTACAAAAATTTTTCACTAGTATAGTTGGTTTTATTGTTATCCCTTTCCCTTTAAACAATTTTCCAAATAACCGCTTTTGTGAAAAACTTACAACTGATTTTGTATAAAACAATACATTAATATTTATGAAATAACAATCTAAATTTGTGCTCATTTTGTAAAGTTGTAATTTATTAATAAATGCATGATATTATAGTATAAAAAATAGAAAAGCGTCAACACATGGAATTGATACAAATTAAGTTACAATTAGAAAAACAGGAAAAGAAATCTAATTGTATTTAAGACTTTATATAACAATGTAATAATATTAAATAAAAAATTTTATTTATTGGAACTGAATTTTTTAAAAATAACTTAGTTTGCTTTAAGTTTTAAATATTAAAATAAAGCGCATATTTCTTTAAATAAATCTATTCAAAATTTCTTCCCTAAAGTTTAATCATATTTTTGTTGTAGTTTTTGTTTAAATAAAACAGGTACTAATGATAATACAGCAAATATACATAATATTATAATGCTATTCCACGACCATGCATCAGAAGATGAAGTTAAGTTTTGTAATGTCTGACCTGCTTGAATAGCAACAAAAGATGGTGGAGCAACTCCAAAAAATGTGCCTAATGCAAATGGTATAAGAGGCACTCCAATTACAGGACTCGCTAAATTTATAAACCAATTTGGTAGTAATGGAGTTATTCGAAGAAATAGCATGTAATTAAAGAGGTGATCTTTGTGCTTCTTTACTGTTAATGTCCATTCCCTTGCTTTTTCTGGGAAATACTTAAAAAGTAATCTACGTCCCAAAAGTGAAGAAAGAAAGTAGCAAAGTGATGCTCCTATTGCGCTGCAGCTGCATACTAATAACAAAGCTAAAGGAAAGGGAAAAAGAAAACCAGAAAGGATCGAAAGGAAAATAGAACCTGGAATAGCAAAAGTTTGTAAGCTAAATCTATGTTAAGGGTTATCCTATGAATTGTACTTTTAAATACTTATATGTTAACATTTAAAAATAATTGTATATAATATTATACGTGAAAAGTAGAACGTTACTTAGATAAATATGAAATAGCATATTTTTAAAGTTTATAAATTACTCTGAAATTAAAATATTTAATATCGAAGGATACAAAATATATGTAATAAATAATCCAGCAAGCACTTGAAAATAATAAAGATCTTTATATCGTCCGAGAAGTTTACCCAAACTTTTAGCTTCTTCAATATGTAATGGCAATTTCATGTATTGTCGTTCATCTCTGTAATATAATAAGTTAAAATATTTCTTTATATAAAACTTTATTACAATTTTTTCTTACTCAGTAAGTTCTGGAAAACTAGCGTAAGCATAAAATAATGCTGATAACGAAGCAATGAAAATCACACCAACTGTTAAAGTTGCTTGCTTTGCCGATGCCTCCTTAGAGGAATCTGAAAATGTATTTAAAATTTTATTAACGCATGGTAAATCAAAATGTTTTGATCTCATTAATTTAAACATTTGAACATTAAGAAAAATAATAGTATTAATTTGAGAATTATATTGAATTTAAAAGGTTAAGGTTACTTAAAGTCATATTTATGTTAACAAAGATATTTATGAGTAAAATTTACTATAAAAGTATCATATACTTGTAGTTTAAAAATAATAAATAATAACTTCCATTTGTGAATTCATTTCATGAATGTATGAAATTCAATTTTAAGGTTAGAATTCTCTTAATTTTATTTTCACATTATTAAATATTGAATTCTATATCAATAAAACATTGGGAAGAGTTAAATATATAAATAGCTTAAAGTTTTGATACTTATGTTAGAAAATGATTAACTACATAAAATCTGAATGACATTCAATGTCTGAGCTTTGGAATTGTTTTCAATAAATGTAAATAAAGTTAGAAGTTATTTAAAGGAAAATCAATATGCACAGTTTATTGTTAAGACATCATATCTTAACGCGTTATCCTACCGAGGCTTTGTTTTATTTTAGTTTCAGTTTTCATAACTAGACTATCACTGTTTTCTTAGAAGACAATCGCTCAGTAATTCAAGATGGCGCGAAAGTAAAAGACTATCTTTTTTCATAACGGGTTAGATAAATATTTTTTTGTAAATAATTTAATGATATCTAACAAATTTAATGTACTTATATACTTATAATCTAACCGAATGTTGACTTTCTGATTAAAAAAATTAAACACGAATGAAAATCATTTACATATGTATATAAACATTGTATAACTATTAGCTTAATAAACTTGAATTAAGATTTTGCATGTACGTATTATTATTATCAGGTGTATTATATTTTCTACATTTTATTCTTTACCTTTATAATTTGAAATTAACATTTTCCTTGACAAATTTAAAAAATTTCAAAATTTCTTTGATATAAATATTAGAAAAAAAACATTTGTGCAAAATTTGTGTAATAACATATATATTAAAGGAATTCATTAAAATGTGATAAAATTGTGTTAAAATTTCTTCAATAAGATTGTCAAAATTACATTTAAGATATATATACTGTATATATATATATATACACACAATAATTGCGAAATGTCATTGATCCTAAGTCGTATAGTTATATGTTACAATGTTTAATTTTGTTCATATATTTTATATTACATGTTCAAAAAGGAATGACATGTTAATTAAATTCTAATATATTTCCCTTTATTTACTTCTACTTAATTACACATGTAATATATCTAATATATGTAATATATTTAATATATCTCGGATTTCATTATGTTCTTAATAATAAGCGATATAATAATTAGCGATGATCATGCATTTCGAGTTAGGAAAACATTACCTTTTTTACTACAAAACTGTACTGTCAACGATAGGTAGCGACGTTTGAAGCCATCGCTACTTTTCTTTTTTTGTATTTCACCGCGTGGCTCCCTCTGTCTTCTTTCATCTTCTTCCAGCTCTAAGTTTCTTTCCGTATCTCTTTTCTTTCAACATCTCCCTCTTTCTTGTGGACGCGTTCTCTTTCTAAGGGAGGATCGTGGGCGGAAATTAGAATAACCAGTCTAGTCAGTTGTATTGTGGTCGGCGGGCGGTGCGCGTCTATTTCGTGGCAGTGGAGATTTTTTGAAATACCGCCTTTCTCTATTCGTATTTCGATATGCGGAAAAAGGATTTTTGTTAACTTTGATTCTAAGAAGGCTTAGAACTTGCAGAACTTAATCTAAATAAATCAATCGTGATCTCGTTCGAATGGAAAGTTCAATAATATTTTGTGTATCCTGGATGTTTTGTCGGTTTCTCTCCCGGTGATCGATCTTGGATACATCGATTGGATTGCGTCATGACAGGCCTGCATTTATCGAAGGCAGCGTATGTATCATTATATAGACATACATTTCTTTATACAAATGAACTGTCAGTATGTATTTCTTTAAGTATTATTCTAATTTGATAAAATATTTTCACTTCAAGTCATTTTTTGACTTGATTTATTACACTTTTCGCCTTAGGTACTATCTTTATTTGTAGAATTTTAATAGCATACTATTTGTTTGATGATAGTGCATCTAACATTTATATGACTACATACTAACATTTAGTATGACTAATATATCTTATAGTAATTCATATATGCTTATTAGTTTGTATTATGATACACATAATTGTCAAAGATAAATCTACCAACAAGTTATTTTAAATTGAATAAAGATTATATTTAAAATATGTCGCATTTTTACGTAGTACGATTTTATATCCAGATTATAATTATAAAACAAATAAGACTAAAAAGCGTTGGAAGATCTAATTTAAAGTGCATTTGCGATAAGATGTAAAATATAGCGAAATGGCTTAGTTGACTTTTATGCGCGTATTCAATGACACAGCGAACGTACAGAATGTCAATGAGATTTATGAATGGTCGTATAATATATGTTAATAGCAGTTATTAAGATACTAATACCAAAGAATTGATATAGATATTGATTGGTCGAATGAAATTTTATCTTATATTGGAAGATAGTGCAAAATTATTAAATGATATAAATTGATCGATGTTCATAAAGTCCAAACAATAGAAAAATTTCCTAACGATACTACAGTTTACTAATAATAGACACAGTCTACTAAGTAGATTATAATTATCGAATAAAATTATATCGCGTTCGGAAATCGTTTTCGAGGCAAATGTAATACATATTTTACATTTAATATCGATAAGGTGAATTCTATATTATAGGCGATTCAAATTATGATTACTCAATATTGAATAATTTAAGTAGTTAACTATGAATTTGTCATTAGGGTTATTCATTATCAATCTTTACATTAGTCCTTAACTTTTGTCAAAGAACTTGACCAAGGTATCGAGATCTGCGGTGTACAGTCGTTTTGTGTTGCCGTGATTCTAGTACGCGAACTGCGTATGTTTGCCACGCAATCGAGAAGTACGATTGGTAGAAGCGCGCGCATCAAATTTTAAATAGCCCGGGAGAAACCTTCGCCTCGGATAGAACGTTACGCTTTCTATTTGAGCGACACAATTTTCTATTTCTAATCATTTCATTCATCCGATGACCGATTGAATCGAACCATAATCGTAATTCAAAATATACTACTGATACTATACCTTTTATTTAATTTTCTTTAATTCGCAGTACTGAACATTTACGAATTAATTAATGTGTAAATTGTCGACGTTGCAAGACAATTCATAGGAACTAATCTTATCAAAATGTACAGTTGTTGAGAAACACGTTTTACTAATTACAGTATATTTGTCGTTAACGATTAGTCATGATACATATGCATGTATATGTATATACTGATATTAAAGAAGAATCGCAGCAAAATCACAACCAAATCGCGGTCAATTGATTCATGTCAAAACTATTCTAATGCGCGTGCGTACGCATACTCATGACTATACCGCTCGGGATACAACTACGGATGTAATTACATCGCAAACGAGCCGGAAGTGGAAACGGTCTGGCCGGTTTTGCCGGTTAAATGGCCACTTTACACGCTCGATTGTTTCAACCAATTGTTTAAAAAATACAGTTTTCTTCTCGCGAATGATTTATCCTTTGCAGCACTTTTTTTTTATCAACTGAAATTAAAATTAAAAAAAAAAAAAAAAAATATTATAACATTAAAATAAGATCAAAATTATGAAAGAAATTCTATAACTTTTGATAGAGTACAGGATAAGATTAACTTTGAATTTGATACAGTACGTACGAGTTTCACAAAGATATTTTAAACCTATACACGTGATTATTTTTGTAAGTATGAGAAGCACGAAAAAATATTTCGGATGAAAGTTGTTGCACTTTATGGGAGTTTTAATATAGATATTTCTATTGTTTCTTTCTTCACATTCTTGAAGAGGTTTCTTGAAGAGAATTAAATGCTGCACCCAGAACGGTGTATGAAAAACAATTGGCAGTTCCATTTAAGAAACCAAAGGTCACCTTGAGATCTCGAGAACCCCTTCACCTGGACAAGTCTGGTAGTCGTCATAAGACGTCCCCCTTGAAACAGAACAAGTTTTATTTGAAACGCCCCTTCGAATATCGCACAGTTTAGGAGATATTTGCGTGGATCGATTAAAACCAGCCTGTATATTACTTCTTTTACTGCCATTTAAATTCAATATTCATTTCATTTGAAATACGTGACAATTAATTGCTAGATTTCCACCGATTATCTTGTTTATTGTTGTTTGCTATTTATTGATCCCTCGCTTAAGAATGCCCCTTTTTACAATTCAATTTCTGGGATTAGAAATCTATACATTTAAGGCAACCTCGTTTCCACTGGAAATTGGTTGCGATCAAATTCTAACGAGATGGAAAACACTTAGACTCCGAGTATCTGGTTGAAAGATTTTGCAACCGATAAAAATGAGAAATGCGCGTTAACCGAAGACTTTGCAATGATTTATCGTTGTTCCGTACAGCGAACATTTTCGTCGCTTGCGCACAAATTTCCCTTAATATCGTTATCATTGCTCTAGTGATTAAGGAACTAGGATTTAGGATTGAAAGGTAACAAGCGTGGAAACTGTTTCAGGTGATGCCTCGGGAGCGTAATCGGGCATATCTGTTGGCCGTGTTGCTGCTATTGGTCGGTCTCCGCGAGGCTGACTGCTCGACATCCGCTCCCCGATATCCGGTCTGTAAACCGGGTTTCGAATTTTGGTCGGTCGAGCGTGCCACCTGTTGGCCTTGCACCAGATGTGCTCCTGAATTCACTTTGAGTCCTTGCGCGATTTACAAGGATGCTATTTGCGGACCGCTCTCCGCTCTCGAGCTCGATTGGTCTTTCCTCTCGACCAGGAAACGACCGGAAACCGGCCAAAGGAGCCTCGAAGCGGTTACCTCGAAGATGTTATGGAGGTTCCCCGACCTGGACCAGCAACAGATTAGGCAAGAGTCCAAGGATTTTGCTGACAATTCGCAGGCAGATATCCAATCGAAAACGAAGAAGCAGGTACAAGGTCTACGGTATTAAGTTGCTTAATCGGAAATCCATCCATCCATCCATCCATTTCCATTTCGTTGTGTTTCAACAATCCGCAACAGTTTAGTTTCATAGAAGGTCCTTGAAATGGCTAGCCTCGGTCTGTACGCAAGCTTGCAGTTGTCGTATCAAAGTTTCGCGGTCTTCGAAAACTTCCAGGTATATGTCGAATAATGCGGAGCAATGAATTTGAGACAAGATCGGATAGGACGTATGTTCATTGTTTTTATGCCTTCTGTCCATTCCTGAAACGGGTTCCACATGTTGCGATACACTCTGTGTATCTGGAGCTAGTACACCGCAGGCCTGAATTCTCTTCAAGTCGATCCAAGTCAGGAAGATCCTATGACTCGAAATAAGACAAGATCGAGAGTCAATAAAGCTCATATATATTCGCCTAATTCCTGAGTAGATGCGAATGGACAATTGGCAACAGGTTACCGTGCATGCGAATACGAGTGGACAAGTTTTCCACCTATTTTCCTATGTAGATCGAATCACCCGTAGATCGTCTAATCCTATCTAATCGAGAATCAGGCAAGTACACGTATTTTTCGTTTCGTTAACTACACTTGTACCAAGAGTTTTTAAGCTTATGGTGTATAATAGGAGTTGACGTTCGGAGAAGCTGATTAATTGAAATTTTGTTCCAACAAACGGAGTTTAAGTAAACGAACTTCTGCCGTAGTTGATTCAGTCAAGTCCAAGTTATTGGATATTCATCGACGAATGGAACGTTGATTCTACAACGAAATTCTAGGTATTGAACGAGTCTCCTTATCCAAGGAGCGCAGCTACTTCAAAGGAGAGAATCCTGTGGGATTGGCAAACGGTCGCTCTGATCCTTGCCGTGTCTGCCTGTATCCTCTTTTTTCTGGTCGCAGGATGCTCGGCTTTGGTCTACGCGAGACAGTGGCGTCGGATGAAGAAAAACTTCGAGCCCGGTAAGAATTCAACTTGTTATTAGCAATCACTGGACTGCGGATTTTCTTGCGTTTATGGGAAATTTTGAGACGCGAAGATGCATCGAATGCGCGTAATTTACGAAAATATATAGAATATTCAAAGCAACATACTCGTTACAATATAACGGACGAATGAAAATCTTTGCTTAGCTTTGCTTTCCTACTTATTACTAATTACGTCCATAAAAATACGAATTTGCATAAATATTCGCAGTCTAGTAATTAAACCTATCGTTGCTTACGCATAGAAACGAAGCCTTATGAAATGATTGCGTACTAGGAAAATTGAGTTACCCGTTAAGGACGCTGTGGGAAGAAAAGATCTTTTGCGATTTAAATGTTGCTAAACAAATCGCTCTGAATTCCTATGAGAAGTATGTACGGTGTCCACGTGGTTTGCCAGCCAAACCCTGTCACTGTATTTCATGGCTGTGCCGAAGCAAAAAACGTTGTGTAAAAAGTATAAAGTATGGAAGCGATGGACTCGTGGTTTCGACACAATTACAATTGCGATGCAAGGATAGATTTACAATCAACATAATCGTTAGCTGTTAATGGTCGTTTTTGCCTTCATCGACCAACTAATCGACTCTTTGTATCGCTTCGTCACACGCACCTTCTTTTCTAAAGTTATTCGCACCCAAAGTTCCAATGAATAGCGATATCGAAGAACAAAGTAGGTAATGTTTCGCGTTCTGGTATTTTGTTACATTCGATTCCGAAGGATTGTTATATGTTTCCTTGGAGGGGGATAAGAAGTCCTTTAAAATGCAAGACAGATTTTCTTCATTAGAGGGCCGCTCACGACCTCTGCTCACCTTGGCTCGATCTATCACGCCCGGATATGACGTCCCGGTATCCGATGCTTCTCATTTCTTTCGTGATACTCCGTTCCGCGTTCTCTTTGTACTCATTTACCAACTTATGTCATCTATGATTATACATATCGCCCGCGAGACACCTGCCTTTAATCGGGAACATTCGGTTTCATCGAATCGAAGCCAGTGTAATAAGGACTGGCTTTAATCGTAACAAGTCCGATACGTACATTCTTCGTATCGTTTTTATCAATCAGCACGACATGCCGATATTTGGAAAAACCTCCCATCCAACGATATTAGATTTCCGAAAGAATTATCTGCTAAATCGTAGATTATCTGGAAAAATGTTCCAAAGAAAAGTTGTTCCGTTTCGAGGAAGACGTCTTATGACAATAACCAGGTTTGCCTAGGTGGCGACGTATTCCGGATGTCGAGATAAACTGAAATTATAAAAGAAATTGAATTTCCTTTACAACAAATAGCTTGACAAATCTTGTATCGACTAAATTTATTCGCAACTATAAGAATTAATATGAAGTTATAGAATCGAAGGTTTTTCGTTTGCTCGGTGATGTTGCAGCTGATCGTTCGCGTCATTGAGCAACACGAAGGCGGGAAAGGCAGTCGGAAGGCCGTTCAGATTTTTCGAAACGTTGAAATAACACCGCGTACGAAATCGCGTGACCCAGCTGCTTTAAATTCCTTACGGTTCGTCCAGTACTGTAAAGCTGTAAACGGGCAATGTTTGCAAATCGCCGTTACGATGTTCACAAACGAGAGGTTGCACGCGTATTCAAGATCGATCGCAGCTCATCGACTGTGCGTCTCGTCGAATACGACGCACACTCACGATATACATACCTAGTGACGAGCATTCGAATCTCAGTTTCGAAACTACTCGATATTTTTTCAGATCGTCCAAACTCGCTTCGAATAGCGTTACCGATATCTTAAAATTTGTGAACATTAAACAGCGAATGTCAAAAGATATGTTTCGATATGCGATTTCGATTTATATTCCGACGATTCCCTAAAGAAAAAGTAGCAAATGTTGCTTTCAATTGCCAGTTCGGCGTTAATTTGTACACTTTGTAAAATTCAATTGCATAATTTGTCAAATTCACACGCTGTTTTGCTGCAAATCGACCCATGTGTCGGTACACTTATGAGCGGCAGTGTACGCGTACGGAGAAGAGAGAAATTCGAATGGTGTTATGATCTACAATCTACAATGAACGTTTGTACGATGTTACTACCCGCATTTGCATAACGAGCGTTACGCAGAACTCATCAACGCCGGAACCCTCTCCTGGCCCCTCTATTCTTCCCGATACCCCCTTTTCCCCCTTTCCCCTTTTCCTCTTCCCCATCTCTCTGCCACCCACGCTTCCCGAGGAAGCGTACTATCCAGCGATAGAATCGATCCGTTCGATCCCTTAGATCCTTTTACGAATCCATTTTTTTTCTCTTCTCCAATAATTTTCGCACGTTATTGGCCAAGCACGGACACCGTGCAGATTGTAATTCCACGTACGTCGATCTATTTGCAACTCAGTTGCAATTATCGAGTACAGAATCGAAGAGATACAGCAGGCGAATAGCAAACAATGAACGCTAAAATTTATTCAAGTAGTTTGGTAAAACGGTCGTTCAAGTTGACGCAGATTTTTCTATTCTTCTTGTCGGCAAAGTTAGACCGTTGTTTTTAAAACCAAGATGTTTGGCGATTCTGTAGGCGAGAAATTCTGTCTTTTTCTTATCTCTTTCCACCTGTTTCGAAACCTGAACGAAGCAGGTAACAAGCGTCCTGATTCTAGCGCAAATGTGACAAGCTACTAGCGATCTTCGCTAAAGAAACAGAAAGAAAGAAAGTGTCCGGGTAGATTCAGTTGGCACCTGGTGTACGCTTAATCCCATCACTAGTGGACATTTGTGGAAAACCTTTGATCGTCACACGAGTCGGTATGAATGAACCACTACTCTTTGACTTCAATGCCGGTACGACGCTGTTAATTCTACGATCAGACGCATAATGTTTCGTGTAATCTACTGTATCGTTGCAACAATCGTAGTATTATTTTTCCGAGAAGCGAACGGCAAAGTGGCACAATGTGTCTGCGTAAATGGAGCTTTACAAGAATAAAAGTTAAAAATACAAATCATAAGTAGATTATTGCAGAGAATCGTTGAAACGAGGCCTTCGCGACGAATCTCAGCCGAACGAATTCGCAAGGATATCGCTGGCTAATGTAATTGTGCTTGACGCGTTCCCTCAATTGGAATCAGAAGGTATTGTCGGCATTCTCACTAACGGATTGGTAATACAAGCGAATGGTCGTGCATTCGGTACCGTTTCATTGCTGGTTCTGCCTACTAAAGGGGACCGAGGATAGCCCGCCTCTTTTGTTAGACTCCATTACCTGATCCCCCTAACGATGTTCCTCGATCGTAACAAATCAACGATGATTCTCCGACGCGGATCTTCGCAAAGCGATTTGCATTGCTGCACAAGTATAAAAGTAATCGTGGCACTCGCGCGGTATAATTATAGCGGCGATTCTCACAATTTCTGCTTCTTATTTCTCAATAATTAACAATTAATTTTCATGATTTTTATAGGAACGCTTCTAAAAATAGCGCTTTCTATCGTTGCCACATGTAAAAAACGACCCAGAACGTAACGAAGCGTATACGAATGAAATTTCAATAGGTAGAATTTGAGAAAATATTTGTTAGAAAAATTATGGCAGGCGAGGCATTTATTTTTCTAACTGAATAGTTCTTCGACCTGACTGGTCAGGCTTTTCTTCATGGGGAGAGAAACATGACTTCAGACCGGAGCGAGACTATCGTTAGATTCATCCCATGGGGCCTTGAGAAAGCAGAACTGCATTCCATAGTCGTTCAACTCGCGTTCCATCCTTGGGCAGACGATACGATCGTTTCAACGTGTCCCACTATATTATCAATGAACGATAACTCAAATTTTAACAAGTCAAATTTCGTAGCGTTGATAGGAACGATCAAGTGTATGCGTTCACGTTAAATTAAAAATTGTTAAACCACAGCGTCGACGTTGGCTCGAACCTCTTTCTTTTTTGCGTAAAATCTAATATTTAATCTGTAAAAATTATACGACTGTATTTTATATTTACTTTGCCGTTCTTAATATAATCGAGATTTCGTTTATTCGTAAGAAAAATAATTACAGTTTGAAAATTATAGCAGAAAGTTGGGAATTAATAACAACTATAAGTTAATCACTCGATGGCGATAGAAAATGGACACGACTAGATTTTTACGCATTTATGAGAAACTCGAATCTGCCAAAACGCACGGATTCTATAGAAATATAAAATATAAAAAGATTAAACTAAATTTGTTGTTGAATCTGGCGTAGAGTAAAGACTGTTCGATATTTTCAGTGGGTCTAGAAGAGATCTCGGCTCGATTAAATTTAATGGTCAAGGCGGAACTAGCCGAACTGGTTGCCGGCGCACCAATGAACCCTGGTGATCCCGAAACAAGGTGCCAGTATCTCGAGAAACTCTTGGGTAAGTAAATTCTTTCAATCGGTTTCTTCGGTTTTAAATTCTATTTTTCTCTCTAAAAATACTCTTCGTTTCTTTATGTACCCCAAAATACCGTATGATTGAAAAGTAAGAAGGAAATTTATACTTTTCTCGCGACACTGTGCTGTATTCTATAGGGTGTATTATAACGCACGGGACTCGTTTCAGGACAGGAGTGAACAGGAGGCAGAAAAGCAACGAAAAAGATTCGCAGGAACGTGTGTTCTATCGGATTTTGTTTGAAACGTGTAGTCGTTTTGGCCTTTCGATAATCCAGTTTCGATAATGCGCAGAAACAATTTATCGCTTCTTCTGGCAAACACACGTTCTCAACCCGAGTCACTTTTTCGTCGCTAGCGTGCGATAGAACATGTTCATGAAAATTTTCAATGGCAATATAGTACTTTCGCGAACTATCGCACACGGCCGACTAATAACTCGAACGATATTGCTCCTTTCTTTTCGCAGATCGAAAAAGAGAGACTCCTGTGATGTCCGATTGGCCGGAAGTGAGCGGGAACGTTTACATAGAAGACGGAGATCCTTCGAAGAAATTGCAAATCGCTAGAATTCATCGAAATATCGAGACGATGTTAAATCAGAAGAAGAGTTTCAGCGATTCATAGAAACGCAAGTGGAATATGCGCGAGAGAAACCGTTTTCGAAGAAAGCCGAGTTAAAATTTTAATTAGGAGGACTATTTCGTATTTATATTCGTATCTACGACTCGTTATTCAACGCGGTAGTTGAAATAAGGAAATTACGCCGAAAGGTACAAAATCACATTCGACGATCGTACACGAGCAATTTGTATTATTTTTTTAATAATTTAATAATTATATCTTTATATATATATATTTTTTTTTTGTTATTTAAGTCGATACACTAGCAAGGAGATGGAAGAAATCGTTGCTCGAAGTCTCGAAGCTCGAACGTGATCGAGCGACGATCGACTTGCCCCGTTCAATTATTTATTTCTTCTTAGTAGCTTTAAAAGCCGCCATCTCTGTATTATAACTATGCGATGTACGTATCGAAGAAGAACAAAATAAAATGGCATAGACGGTGCAACTGGCGTTCGCACGTGCTTCCTTTCGCGCGCGAAGTAAGAATTACAGGTAGTTCAGTTTCGTTTAATTTATTCGTCGTTAGATCGACGGGATGGACCGCTCGATACGAATATCACGACTAGTAGTTACGCAAGTGAAACGTATATATACGATATGACGCGAGTAGAATTAATAAACGAGGAACAGAATAAACACGCGAACTAACATAATAATACGAACAAAGTATAAATACGGAATAATAATAATAACAGTATCGATAATGATAAAAGTAAAGAAAAATAATACGACAAACTAGTAGAGAGGCTGCAAACATCGGAGAGCGAAACAAAACGAGAGATACGGATTTTTTGAAACGCAAAGCGAGAGCCTGGATCGTGTAACGAGGAGGTTTAAGAACGTAGGAGGGTTGGAAAAGACGTAAGAAGAATCGTCGAAGATTCTGGTAAAGGATACTACACGTGGAAGTGGAATCTGAAGGAAGCGAAGGGTTTTAAACGCGGAGCTGACGATATGCCGACAATGGTCAGACGAAAAGACAGCGTACGAGAAGAACAAGTATCTAGGTCACGCATGGTGTCCACGGATGACAAGGACGAGGTGAGAATAGAATAAAGTTAGTATAGCGAAAATAGCATACAGTTGTTTAAGTCGCTAAATTTAATTTGCCTTAAAATTACAGATACGATTTATATTAAAATAATTAACGTTGCCACGCGCAATCTGTACGGATCGCATTTTCAATCTTTCAGAAAAATATTCCCTAGAAAAAGACAGTTTTTTTCTCTTCTCACTCACGCCTACTCACATTCGTTAGATCATCTTTTCTCGTCATCGTTCATCGTTCATCGTTCATCGTTCATCGTTCATCGTTCATCGTTCATCGTTCATCGTTCATCGTTCTCACCGTTCAAATTAAAGCTCGAACGACTTCTTAACCTTTGGACTAATGATACCGAAAATACTTCTTTTATTCTGTTCTTTCTCCTACTTCGTATTCCATTTACAACTACCATCATGCCTGTGTACCGTTCTACATTGAAAAATAGCCCGCTGTACGTGACGTATGGGAATGTTTGTCAAACCAATTTTTACTTATCATCGTCCAAGATCTAGAGAATGTAAGCTGTATCGATGCTTTGTAATTAACGTCGCAGGAACGGAGAACTCAACTTTTCCAAATTCATACACTTTACCAACGAACGGAAGATCGAGTCTAATTTCCTGTACGCATCAAAGCCCGTCGTTGTTCGCGTAAACGAACGAATGTTTGTTAACAACTGCATCGTCAATTATTAGACCACGTGTACATGTATATAACATCGGAGTGTACACGTACATATACGCATTCGCATTAAAAAATTTATACATTCGTCTCGCCATAGTCGTGTATGGTACATCGAAAGATGCTGACGTATAAATAAAGAGATTTTCGATCGTTGCGATTGTTTCTTTTGTATTATTTATTTGTCGAAAGTAAAAATTTTGCAGATACAGTGGAACTCCGTTTGTGTACCCGAAATTGTAGCAGTGCCTGGCTAACTGAACCTTAGCCGAGCTCCGATCATCTCAACCATCGTCGAGTGTCGATCGACTTGTACGAACGATTAACGATAAGATATCATTCGCTAAAAGGTACCTGTTCCTCGACAAGTTCGTACCAACGGAGTCCTACCGTATGGTTTTTAGATAGCCTCGTACGGTAACATGTACGAGACACGCTTTGGAAAATACTGACATTATCGACAACAGTGACATTATCTTTTAGCTACGGTAATGATAATTAGTACTTTTAATCGAGAACTACTCTAATTTGCGATATATGCTTCTAAAATTTATGCCTCTCTCATTTCGAACGATTTTTGTCGGTTTAACGACGTTTCTCGATTCAACTGGAAATACCATCAGATACCGATACCAGCAACAATTCTAGGAGTTAACGATTTTCTTACTTTCGAAGTACGGCCTGGCTTTCGTCGCAATCTCAATTTGCTTTAGATGAATCGTTAATTGCTCGATTTGTTAATGACGGGTAAAAAAAAGTTATCGATCATTGAACGATCTTTACCAGCTGACGTTATACAAAAAGAATTCTTGGACAACAGCACACCGTTTGCACCGCACACTGCGATCCATTCGAATTGAAATATCGAATAGGAACGTATTTTCTAAAATATTATTGTGTCTCGAGATTATAAATCGATATACCTTGAAAATATTTCCTCGTCGATAAATATTGGCAGCTTTCGATTCAGTACTTTCGATACCTGCTCCCTTCGATCGAGAATGACGAAGATTACGATTTCGATCGTTCAAATCGAATCGATTTCCTTTTCATTGAAATTCTTGGAGATTCTCGATTATGGATTGGTCCTTTTCTCTCTTTTTTTATCTTTCTTCGTACGGCAGATGGCACGAAAACGCTGACGGCTAGGCTCAGAGGAAATAGAATACCCAGTAGATGGCATTGAACAGCATAAAACTGACTGGAAATACGATTCTCGAATATTTGTCGATAATGTTCACGTCTTTGATCTTTGGCATCGACACGCGCAACACGGATGCTCCTCTCCGTATCGCGTGTAGTACCTGCAACCATAATATTTTTTCCTCGTTGTCAAGCTTCTCTTTCGTTTCCTTTTCCTTTTCTTTTTTGGATGATCATCGACGGTTCTTCGACATCCTTCCCTTACCTTGGGTTTATGTTGTTTAGGCCCTCTGTATCTGAGGCCAGCGTTTCTCCCATACGTATTGTAGGCCGCGACTCTGGAAATTCGAAAGCTAGGAGGAAACTTGGCCGGATCGTGTTCTCTTCCGGTTCCAGGCGTCGAACTGCTACTAACTAGGCCCGATCTGTTTCTTATGCTTGGCAGGGGTGACATTCTGAGATCTTGAAGCTCTATTATGTCCGCTTCCGTTGAGCCAGGAAAAGGAGAACTCGCTTTGCTCCCTGTAAAGTTAACCATCTTATCTTAGGAGACGTGAACGTATCGATGGAAAGTTTTATCTAAATACGATTAAATACGTTCTACTCTTTCGTTTAAGCTAAGACGATAATTTGTCAAGGTGTAAGGCTCTTGCCTCGTTCCGCAGTGAATTTTCAACGTTATACATTTTTCTCGACAGTAAGACTTTTGCGGTTTATGTAAATATTACGTGCATACTTTGCGCGCAGCTGTTTCTGGCAGGATGCGTATCTATATAACTACGAGACGGGTGTTCTGAATTACGAGAAGGCGTTTCCACGGATTCCAAATGGATAAGGTCTTTTCTTGAGTTTCGAATACGAAATAGAGAAAATCTGATTAAGAGAATCTTACCCGATTTCGAGGAAATTACTTTCTTGTCATCGGTTTCTTTCTTTTTCGTCTTCTTTTTAGCTCTGGCGCCCCAATAAGTGTAATTGACCGCTGCGTACTCGAGGAGAGCAGCGAACACGAAAACGAAACACATTACTAAGTAAATGTCGATAGCTTTCACGTAGCTGATACGTGGCAGTGAACTACGTACACCTGTCGAGATCGTGGTCATCGTAAGGACCGTCGTTATACCTACAAAGAGAAAATATCGCGTGACAATTGGTGACCTATTGGAGGTTTGCTACGATATACGAATTACGGTACACCGCGTAACTATATAAGTACGCAGAAAGCTTTTGTAGCCAACGTGCTTCTGTACCAGCCGCAAGTGTTTGGATTTACGATCTACGGGGCAAACAATTCCATATCTTTACCGAGAGCTACTCTAGCACTGGTTGCTTCGTGATTTATCCAAAAACTGACCCAGCTTAGCATCACGATCAAGATACTAGGCAAATAGGTCTGGAAAACGAAGTATCCGATGTTCCTTTGAAGTTTGAAGCTCAACGATAATCTCTGGTATATGCCAGTGGCCAGCCTCTCCTTACGATCGTTCGTTTCGTATCCGATTATCGTGAATTGCGGCAGTTCCGCTTCCTCCACACCACGGACCGGCGTTTGTTTCCAATACATTACCACGTCCAACACGGTGTAGCCGTCTACCAAAAAATACGAGAAGCAGTTCAAGTATACTCGATCAACGTTCGAACTGGATTCTCTCGAAAACGAAGCGTCGCACGAACGTTTCGTTGCTATTTAAACGAACGTTATCCGCTACGAGGAAAGCGATTGTCCTACTATATGCGAACATTCCGTTGTCCAAATATTTTCGTTTGCTTATTCCTTCGGATATGCGGACCTCTACCGTACTCAGAGAAGAGAGAAGCGAATGGAATCGATGGAAAGGGGAAAGAGCTACGACAGGTAATATCGATCGTACAGCTTTCGATCTCTACGGTGCAGTTCTGCGAATCCAGCGGATAGTAGTGCAGATCCATCATGCAGGCCAGGGTCGTCGTGAATCTCATGCCATAAGTGACAGATCCGTCTCCGGACAGCCGAACGAGTTTATTGCGCTCGGTCACGTCGTGCAAGAAACTGCGAACAAACCGAAAACCAACGTTTTCTGTCTTAATCGCGTTTCACCTTCTGCTCCCGTATCTCTTCCAATTAGAGAAAACGACAGGAAGATAAAGACGGATCGAGGCAGCTAAAACGGACCGCGCGAAGAGCTCGAAACGAAGCAAAGTTCGAGTCTGACTGAGTTTATGCGATTTTAGACGCCTCGGTCTATTGCATATAGTTTGGAAAGTAAGAGACGTAATGTTCGCGCGTGTCAGGATCGATCCGGACTCGGCTGTTCTAGGATCAATAACGCGCGCGAGATAAATCAGAAAATTCCAGTCGAAACACCGGCGACGATGTTTGCGTGATATTTCGTAAGATCCGAGATCTTACCCGACGATCGCACGAAAAACAGGAAATGCGTTGTCTTCCAAGATCGTTTACTCGCAAAATGTTTGAAAGTATTCACGATCGTAAGATTTAATAAGAATTTCCTCTTTAGCAAAAATTGTCGGTTTCACAAAATTGTTCCGACGTACCTGTTTTTGTCGTTGGCGAAAAACGTGTCTGGGACCCAAATCTTTTCCGCAAAATCTCCACTTAGAGTGAGAACCTCTTCTTCTTGAGAAAACGCCAGCCTCTCGTCCTTCCAATACTGATTTAAATACATCGTTATCGTATAATCCTGTGGTGAAAAGAACATCGTTATCGTTTCTCTAAGTAAGAAAAAAGCTGAAAGACCCAAGCGCTGTAAGCAGAGAACCATTACATCGTAACGAATTTACTTGTTTTTCTTAATAAAAGTGGAAATAAACGAATTATACGACGTTTGAACGATATGTGCCTTAACGCGGTATCTAAAGGATTCGTAAAATGAACGTTTTCGCTATAATATATTCTATTTAAAAGGAAGGCGCGTGTAGACTTTTCTGACCGACTATAGATCATTTTTCACAATATCCATTCCATCATCCTGCAAATCCCACTCGCACTGGATTACTGACTAAAATATCCGAAAAAGTCGAGTTTGACGAGGGTCGGTTTTCTTACGAGCCCCTTGACAATGCTTACCATGTTTACTTCGGAGATTGCATCGAAGCTGGCGATCGTAAGGTCCATGCCAACCAACAGGGGCTCTCCTGAGACAATTAGATATATAAGGTATAGAGAAATCCGTATAAAATAGGATAAAAGGAGGAAACGAGTAACAAAAAGGACTCGTATATCTAATTCGTTTTTTATAGGTCGAGCGATCAACGAGGATTAAAGAAATTACTTGGCACCGTTAAGCGGATTAATTGGAATTCCGGCGCGATCGCTGACCTGTAAAACATTCGCGATCGCTCGATAAATTCCCTTTACGTCGATTTTAGTTCGTCAACGTCTGAGATAAGTCGTCTTAAAATATTACAGCTAACTAATAATTACTTATAGAAATAAAACGATACCTACGCCGATTTCTAAAAATTACAAACGGGTACGCGTTCAATTGGAAACATCGTGCAGGTTATGCTTAATTAGAAGAAATTCGAAACGCACTTACCGCCGAAATTCGGCCTCAATCGAATATCGTAACCATCGAGGATCCGCGATATAGTTTGCGTCACATTTTCCAATCTGCCAGACAGCCCTGTATTTTCAAGACTGGCCCTAGAAATCAACGCGTCGCTTATGTCTTTGCGATCGCTATCTAAGTGTATCGCGAATACACGGATTACCAGGGATCTTAGGAGAGATTTTGAAACTGAACGCGAGATCGATATATCGTCAGATCGCCAATAAAAAATTCTCCGTGCTAAAAGTCGTAGATTTATTTCGACGCAATTTTTGTTTCTCGAAATTACGCGTTACGTTACTCGAAGAGTAGGGGAAAAATCGAGGGATGGCCATTTTACGCGATTTTCCATTTTATAAGGGAATTCGTTTACGAGAACCAGGACCGCGAAACTATCGAGTCACGACGACTACAACGCTCAAAACGTCAACTCCGTGCTGGAACAAAATACGGATAACTTTGATGGATCGATCGCTGATCCTTCCTTTTCCAACGATGACCGAGCGAGGTACGAATTTTCTAGCGAACCAAAGCGTCGAAAGTCGATTTTTTCGACGAAGCTACTCCGTCGCGTTCCTCGTTCTTCCCCCTGCTCTTCGCTCATCCTTAATTTCGATAAAACGTTACCAAGCGATCAGGTGAATCGTTTGCAGCAGGAGGAACGTCTGCTGCAGCCACATCCTGCGATGCATCCTCCGGAATTACGTCAGCAGGTAGAAGAGGACGTCATCTCGATAGGTCCTTGCACCTCGACATCGAGCTGCCAGAAACTGCAATCAGAAGCAATCTGATTACCGTCCTTGTCCCTTTTCGCATACCACCGGTCGTCTAATCTTTCGTCCCTTTCGCAGCTAATACAGACAGCTGTACAGGGTACTTTTAACAACGATACACAGATCAAACTGTAATAACTCGGCGAAAGAAGTAGTCGAACGAAAGAAATTTGTAACTTGTAAAGTACGCCGGATGCGCTACAGATAAAATCCTTTCGTTCAAATAATTCGCAACGATCGACACGAGCAAAGGGATATAAGTTGCGATTGTTGCTTCGACGGCAGGATCGTCGAGAAGCGATTAATTAGAGCGACAGGCTGTCTCACTCACGCAAGCGTAGCTTACTCGTACGAGCACCCGGAGAAGGTGAAAGTGAAACCGAAACGCACCTACGCGCGTGCTTTTAATTTCTGCGATGGCAACGATTCACCGGCTTTTGGCTAGCGATGTTTCGTTAAAATCGCGCTCGAGAGTTCCATGTTTTCGTACTGATTGTATACGGCAAAAATCTTCTACGACGTTCAATTCCACCTAACGTATATTCACGAGGGTTCGACGTCGACGGAAAGGCCGTCGACAGGATCCGCGGACATCGTCGAGCAGGGCTCGTCCGGGGCCAGGAGTCAACGTCGTCTCTCACCGTTCCTGGCACGGCAGCCCTTAAAAGGACACGCTTTCTCACTACCGAACAGGCAGCTTCGTTCACCAGCACTGTCCGACGTCGAGGCGGTCGTCGACGGTATTTTCCGACGCTTCGGATGCTGCGCGCCACTCACCTTCTCCGCATACCCGTCCCCGTTTCGCTACCCCTTCGCTATCACCCTCTACTAACCTCCTTTCGGCTTCTCTGTTAGGGTACGTCTGCCCTTATCGTCCCAAACCCCCCCCCCCCTATCTCTCTCTCCCTATCAATCTATCCATCTATCTATCCGTCCATCCATCTTTCTTTCTCAATTTCTGAAACTTGCACTCTTCCTCTCCAGCCCTACACGTTTTTATTCACCCTCTACGCTGCCATTTCCCGTCTCGTACAGCACGCCAGTAATTGCTTCCCATTTTCCCCTGAATTTCTCCCTTCGAGCTCCTTTTCGAACAATCCCACTTGCAATTTCAATTTCGTTCGCCATGTTGCGAGACTGCTCGACTGCTCGACTGCTCGACTGCCCGACTGCCCGAATATACAGGGTGTCGCGAAAGAAGTTCTACCCCAAGCTGCCGAGCACACGACGTCTCACGGAGCAATTCCTCGCAGCGCTCTCTGCGTTTGCACGACGGACGAAGATGAGAAGAGGTTGGCGATGAGTCTCTGCCACAGGGACGCGTCGCTGAAGCGTCCAACGATCCACGATGAAGTTGTACAGTCCGCGCCATAATCTCGGCGAAGGACAAACGCAATTGCCGCTTGCGCGACACCCTGTACGAACCCCGTAGAAACCCCGTTCAGCCGTTCGGCTGCTCCAACCATCGTCCCTTCTCTATCGAATTTAGTCAAGCTCCTGCTCGTACGTCTCTGCCTGCCTGCCATTCCCACCCTCGACCTCTGCCTCTCTACTACCGAACGTCTCGTTTCGTATCGGTGTTTCACACTCGCACTGCTGGTACTCTCGAAGCCGGCTTGCCTATCCGTTCTCTCTCACCTATTTATCTTTCGCTTCTCTTCGCACGCCGATAACACCAGCCTCCGTATCTCCGGCTACTTGGCATTGCTCGGCTCCCGAGGCGGTCCGGAGGTTGGCGCAAAATGGACCACGCATGTGCAGCCCCGTTTCGCCGCGACCTAGTGACACACAGCCGGTCCTCGTGTCTCTCCACTTTTCCGCCTCTCTCCTTCCTTCCCTCTATCTCTCGCCTTCCTGCTTCCTCTTCCTCTTTCCATTTCCACGCCAGGATCGAAGCGCAGCCACCCTCCGCGTGCCTCCGCGTGCCTCCGCGTGCCTCCGCGTGCCTCCCTCCGCAAAACACACACCGGCATCGAGAGTCGTTCACCTTACCGGATTACCGTTCCATCGATCTTCCCCTCCGAACGTGTACTTTTGTCCTCGGCAATACCGAAACAAGTGGTTTCGCGATAATCTATTCCTATCTTCGCGCTTTTCATCCATCTTTTCTCCGCCAGGGACAACCCTTGCTCATCGAGGCTTCTTGTTCGCGGAGCGTAAACGCGACGGTGCAAGTCGCGGATCCTACGAAATTCTTAACCTTTCTATTTATCCTAGGCCCAAGGTTTATCCCAGCATCCGTTGCTCCGATATCCTAATATTCCAACGTCCTGTTTCTTCCGTCGCAAGTACCGGTGTTTTATCGGTCTACGACGTATTCATTCTCTCCTTTGTTCGAGCCAGCGATTCCGATTGCAAGAGCGTAGTAGCGTTCCAACTATCGCAAGACGGCCGTATTCTCGTTTGCGGCCGCTACGGCAGCGTTAGCCACCCGCGCAACCTTGACACAACAGCAACTATCGCATCGGTGAAAACGACCGATCGTACAATTTTACATAAAAAATTCCTACTTCGTGTTACCTTCTTTCTCCGCGATGACGCAGCGACTTTTGCGGCGATAACCGAACGAATAATACAACGGATTCTATCTTTTCTTCATTTGTTCACATTTAAAGTCATTTTTAGAAGCAAAACGATCCTGGCTACTCGTATCGACACCGGTCGAAGCGTAAATGGGTCGTACGCGTTTTTACAATTTTTACCGTGTATCGTTCGATAACACGGTGTCGATTATCAAAAAAATTCCGGACCAACCGTGCAACTACCACACCAGCCAGAACGACTAGTTTCACGATTTTATAAACGCCATCCCAGGGCTAATAGTACCAGAGATGTATCACGTAACACGGAATCTCTTTTTTAAGAATGCAACAAATCAATAGATATAGAGTTGTTCGAAGACTAGCCATTTCGTTTGGTTTCAGAGAAACACGGACAACGAACTTCTCGTCTACGAAACAGTCGTCGAACCGATTTGGACGCGCGTATCGAGCTTTGAGGCAAGCTTGCTGCTATGAATTACGAGTCTCGCGTTGGTCCATAATTTTCCGAACGTGAAACAATCGTCGAACCAGGTACGATGGAAACGATGGATGCGTGAAAAAGTCGCTTTGGTACGTGCGTAACTCGTTTCCCCTTTCCTTTGCCTCCCGATGAAAAGGGAGAAGAGAATAACTTCGAACGAAGATAATCTGCCTAATTTCTCTTCGTCCTCCTTCTTTCGCTCGCGCGTTCTTCGCGTATGATTTCGCTTCGCCGTGCTGTACTCGCGCAAAGCTCGGCAAATTCGATACATTTCGTCAAACGCGACAGAAGGTGGAATGAAAAAGAATTGCGAAAAGCGAGCAGCCGCCGGATAACGTTGTCGATGGAGGAACGTGCGGTACAAAGGAACAAAGAAGAAACGAATAAACGATAAGAAAGTTGGTTGAACGTCGCGGAAGGCAGGATTGTCGGAGCTTGCGCGGCGCAAAGTTTCGTCCGCCAGGTGGGAGATCCACGAGGATCCGTCGCAAGAATCGCGTGTAGATCTCGCCCGCGAGTGTCGCTATTCGGTTCGCGCTTATTTCATTTTTCGAAATTTCTCGCTGCCGCTTTATCGATCGTCCAAGATCAAAGTGAAGGAGAAGGCGCGGCGAAATGTTAACGTAAGTACGCTCTTTCCTTCCAATCGATGAATCGTTTGATCTCCATAGCAGAGGAAAGTAGTCAAATATGAAATACCATTTTGTTTCCGCAATCTCGCTCTCGTCAAGACCAATCGGAACGAAGAAAAAATTTTTGTTCGGTCGATGCTCGCTTCTATACTTGCACCGCTATGACCAATTTTCAACGTCGAACTAACGTTAAAAGCACGGAAATTGTACCTGATGTGGAATAGACATCGAAATACGGAATATCGACGTTAGGCACCGCATTTTCGTAGGAACGAGAAATAGTTTCGTTTCTCTTATTTCGTCTTTCTTTTCTCCGGCCATTTCTACGGCTCCGGACGTTTTTCTTCGTCCCGCGCGTTTCTTCCTTGTCGGCTTTTCTTATGCGGCGGGAAATCATCCTGGCATCTTATAAATAAAAAGACCTACGAAAAATTGGCCGCGCGTATTTCCAATTTGACAAAAATTTGGAAACACGAACGAGCGTGGTAGAACGATATTCGCTGGCTCGATCGACTCTCGTCAACGGATGAAACTGCGCTGAATTCTGCCTGTCCCTCGAACCATCTAATCGCGAGTCCTCTTTTCTATGTCGCCAACGTTCCACGATAACAAGGCGTCGTCAATTTCGCTGTAATCTTCCTTTCTTCAGCGCGAGAACTTGAAACGTCGATGACGTTGCTCCATTTACCACGAGTATCCGTTCCACGTAAATTCGTTTCACGCGATTTTCGCTCGCCACTGTCATCGACGTGTTTTCGTAGAAACGAAAAAACACGTACACGTACGATGACCAGCGCAACGCAACGCACCCTTGCCTTTGTCTTTGAATAAGCTGCCGTGCACACTCGTTACGTTTAGAATTTTGTAGGAAAATTCATCGTCAATTCATCGTCAATTCATCGTCAATTCATCGTCCGCGTAAATTGCGTTGCGATCGGTACGTAAGGTAGCTTCTCCTCTCGCTCTCGTCTTATTTCTCGATCGAGTTGGCCAGTTGGCCAGTTGGCATCGTTGCTTGTCATCGACTTCGCGTAGCTCCACGAGGTCTTGAGTTTCTCCGTTCTTCGTCCCAGGATTCTATCGTCGTTTTGACAAAGTACTTTTGCAGAACTTTGCAGAACCTGCGAAGAAAGCTCGTGTCATCGTTCTGTATTTAATTCGTGGCATAGTTAAACGTCTACGTAAGAGGCGAAATACCTTTGAGAGAACGAAAGGCGGGCTCCTGTACGCGAAACGAAGAATCTAACGGAAGTAAATTATGGCAATGAAAGCACCGCCGAGGATCCGCATTCCGCGTCGATTATTTGGCTAGCCTGGCAAATATGGCGATATCGATACAGGCGGTTAATGAAAAAGCTGAAATTAAAGTGGCCCGGGTTGCCGGTAAACGTGTACCCGCGGCAGCCGCAAAAACAATAATCACCACTATTTTGGTCGCCTCGTATCTGCTCGTTGATTACTGGCTTTTCACAAGGCCAGCACGGCTATCGTAATTTCTGTTTGGCAGCTTCGAAGCGCGCACGCGTTCCTCGCGCCTTCGTACGTACGGAATAATCTACATTCGTATCTTTATAACGCGAACCTATGGCTCGGCGCATCGAGTACCGATATCGGCATTTAACGATACGTTGAAAATTCGCGTTCGAATAATTTGCCACGCGGCAGTTCCCGCTGTTTGCCAACTGCCACGTACGAACGACAGAATCTACAAATTGAAGTATCCAAGAAGGAAAGATCGAAAATGCGCGTATAATTGTATCGCCATTAACGAGTTCTTCGATTCCGAAATATTTTTCATCGTCGATCGTTCCGAGGTTGCTGCGTATTTTGCTCGAAAATTATTCACAACTTCGAACGGTGTGCGTAACGAGCAAGATTTTCGCCGCGAACGAGGCAATGGAGGAAACAGTGAAAAACTCGAACTCGGTCCGCCGAAGGAAAAAGAACGATTTTCATGTGGCAAAGCAGGGAGAAGGCTGAGAGGCCGTTGCAGAGGAAGAGAGAGGAAGAGGGAATGGAAGAGAGGAAGAGAAGCAGAAAAGTGCTCTCCTTAGCCGCGGATTCAGCAACTTCCGACGAGGCTGCCCCTCGATCTTTCGAGTGAACGTTCTCCCTCGTTACGTCAGAATCGCCCTTTAAGCTCTTCCGGTGCCTTCTCGCCAAAGTCCATCGAGAACCAGATTTTTTCCCAAATTTGCCTATACCGCGCGCAAAATCCCTGTCCCTGAGATATTCGCTGATAATCTTTCGCGACGACGATCTTTCAGGCGTCCGATTCAATCGTCGAAGCCGCGAAATATCGCGAAACGAAGGAAGAACGAAGCTCGATAAGCTGACATTTGACATTTGCAGGTTCCTGCTACTCGTGTTACTATCATCGTCGTGGAAAAATCGGAATCACGCGCTTCACGTTTCTTCCACGTCCTCAAAGACTTCTGCGAAAGCTACGCTGACCAGAGGGACTGTCAACGACATTGTTTCCAGAAACATCACGATGGTTCTCGAGAACCTCCTAATGAACTACGAGAACAATCAGCTGCCTACTCACGGAAAAGGTAAGAGGACAAGCTTTCGCTTATTTCGAATGTTCGTCCCTTCAGCGAGTATCGAGCGTACAATGTTTCGCTTCGCCTTCTGCGGCAGTGGGTGGCGCATCCGCGATTATCCAAATTATCGAGAGGTAAGAGAAAAGTAGCAAGCACGAAGAACGTTTCTCTTTCCGAAGCGCCACGAATTCACGCTTATTCGTCGATTAACGCGTTTTCCACCGTGTGATAATTTACACCGTGTAAAAATCAATTCCGACAACTCTTCCCTCTGACCGAAACAATTCTTCGTTCGTAAAATTTTGTTCGCGCTCGATCGGGTCGCTGCGAGCTAATTGGATTAATTCGATCCTCGTGATGAAAGGATTAAACGATCGCGAGAGTCGCGGCCGAGGAGAAATTCCGATACGTCGTTCGTAGCTTCCGTATAATTTCCATTTCCATAGCCTTTCTTCCTTCATCTCCTATCGATCCAATGCAATCTACGAGTCACTTTTTCCTTCAAAATTCCTTTCCTTCCTAACTCGACCATTCGCCAAGCTGGAAAATAAATTCGCTACAAGCATCGAGCAAATCGACTCGTCGAACAGAACAGCGTTACAGCGATTAGAAGCAAGGGATCGCGTTTTCCGGCAATATCGATCTTGAAATGTTTACGACGAAAAAATTGGGCCATTGTAACGATCTTTGACAAGTGATCGGGCGGAAAGGGGAAGAATAGGAGCCGGTCCGATACGGATGGAACACGAGGAAAGTTGGATTGCAGCCAGCCGAAGAAAACTATCGCTTCGAAATCGCCTTTATCCCTGCCACGCGGTCCCAATTTTCCATCATCTTTATTTCTTTTTTCTTTTTCTTTTTTTTCATCCAAAAGAATGCTCGACTATTCTCTCTCGATTATGCCTCTGTACCTGTGTATTATTTTTTTTTTTTTTTCTCCTCTATGCAGCAGCCACCCTCTCGTTGCTCCTTTTTAGCTAGTCCTATTCATCGTCCTACTCGAAGATCTATATGCACACTGATTAAACTCGTTGTCAGACTGCGGGCGTTTGTCTCTAAAACGAAATTTAAAGTTTCTAAAATTAGATAAAACTCGACGTTTCTAAGACGCAAGAGAACTGCGCTTAGCCGAACCCGTGGGGCGGAGGCAAGTAGTTTACAGGTTGCCTCGGCTAAACGAGATTACCTAAATTATCCGCCTTATTTACGATTGCACGAAGAAGCTTCTCGTTCGCGTTAATGTCGTTCGTTTGCAAATAATCGATGCCGTTGTTTATTGAAAAGTCCGAAACTTTGGCCCTATGGTAGTACGGTGTGCGGACCGCAAAATATTCGGCTGCAACGACACGCTTCAGGGGTTTCCGGGGTAGTCGAAGCCGAAAACGAAATTCTGGTCAAACTGTCGACGCGCGACTTCCTTATGGACCCCTTGACGATGTCGCTATAAAAATTGCTACCCTCAACCTACTCTATGGCTCGCTCTGTACGCGTTTGAATCGCAATCATCGAGTGTCGGATTAGGTTCGGGCCCACTTTTTATTCTCCGGCCGCCGTGAGTAAGAGCCTCGCGGCTCGGCCACTCCGAATCTGCGACTATCGTCTTTTTAAACACATTCTGAAACGTTCGATGTCGAGTTCCTTACTGACCGCAGTCCCGCGCACAGTCGTAAGTCGTGGCAAGGCTGAATAGCTGCGGGCTGCTTGCCATTGCGTCGGCACGAAGGTGCGCTGCCGTAAACCTCGGGCTACGCGATGCAAGATGCGTAGACGACGTTACGTTGATCTTGATTTTTCTGATTCCTAGGAACGCCAACCGTGGTAAAAACCAATATTTTGATAAGGAGCATGGGTCCCGTGTCGGAACTTGACATGGTAGGTTTAGAACGTTGGACGTCCAAATACATCATCCAAATTCTTTGGTGAAACGAAAGTTCGTCTGAAAAATCTGCTCCTTTGGCAGTAGTTCACGTCCACGAAGAAGTTAAATTCTTCGATGTGCGGTGTACGTTTCATTCGTCTTTCAGTTTCGCAGCTGGAAAAAAAGACACGGCTTGCATATTTGCATGACTGTGGCGCAAGGCGTTTTTGTTACTAACGATAGTACGTGTTACCTCTTACAGGATTATTCGATGGATTGCTACTTTCGACAATCTTGGCGCGACTCCCGTCTGAGCTTCTTGGGTCCGATAAAGTCGCTCAGCTTGAGCATCAAAATGTTGGAGAGAATCTGGAGGCCGGACACGTACTTTTATAATGGAAAACATAGCTACGTGCATACCATCACGGTGCCGAATAAATTATTAAGAATCTCGCAAGACGGAGATATACTTTATTCCATGAGGTTCTTATTACTGTAAACATTTAATTCGCATATTAAACACACGTAACTAGTAGCGATAATAGGAAAATCGTTAAATAATTTAATATCGGTTTAACGTGGATCGCAACCATACGTTATATTCGTGTTTACAACAGACTTACTATAAAAGCAAAGTGTCCAATGGAGCTTCGAAATTTTCCCATGGATCGACAATCCTGTCCGCTTATTCTCGGAAGTTGTAAGTATCTTTACAACGATTCGAATGTTTCCAACAAAAACGACTCTCGTCGAGTGCCTTTCGAGTAGTAACGTGCATTTTGGTAGCCAGAAATATATATATATATATTTATATATATATCGTTCATTTGCTGCAACAATAACGTAACATAGAAATCATAATTAAAAAAAAAAAAAATGAATTTAAATGTATTAAATCGATATAGTTTCGTTTTACCGACGAAATACCGACGCTACTGCCCTCGCGCGGTGACTTCTCCAAGTTTAAGAGGGAACACGCGGTTTCTTCTTTACCAACAGCTAAGAAACTACGTAAAATCGAATTACAGGCACCTTCCTTATCGACATTTTATATATTCAATTGACAATAAAAAAATTAATAACTTCGGTAAAGAATCGCTATCGAAGATTCATGTAGAGAGATATTGGACATATGTCGCGAGTGTTTGTTACCAACCGAAACTATGCGTACGTACGTACGTACGTATGCCGATATTATCCTGGCAGCCGGTGTTTTACGATATACATAAATTTCCTATTTCTTTCGGAATTCCGTAGCGTCTGCCTTTCGTTTGCTTGTCCCTCTCTCTATCCGATGGAGTACGTAGATATTATCATTTTCCGATACGACGCAAAACGATACAAGCGCGACAAAATTGTTTCCTCTATATTCGACAACGCGGAAGTTTAAGGATGAAATTCATTGAAACGTTGCGGATACGGTCTCTGCTGTACGTCGAACAATCGAAATAACAGATATAACTTAATCGTAATCGAGCACGTTGGATCGGAAACCTTTTCAATATCTTTGAATTTTAATATCGCACGTTTTTAGATGCGTATACGTCCGGTCAATTGATTTACGAATGGCAAGAAGGCTCCTCGGTAAATTTCGTCCCTGGAATGGCCCTCTCGCAGTTCGATCTGATGGGTTCACCGTACAGGAATCTAACTTTTATTCGTCGCGAAGGAGAATTTTCAGTTCTTCAAGTTTCGTTCAACTTGCAACGAAACACCGGTTATTTTCTCATCCAAGTAAGTTAATACGAATAAATTAGCTCGTTACACGATTACAGTTAATCGTTAGCTCGACATTTGGATTGTCAAAAGAATTACTCTCTTCCTCTCGTGATATTCTTTTCTTTACGATCCTGTCAGGTCTACGTGCCCTGTGTTTTAATAGTGGTCCTAAGTTGGGTGTCTTTCTGGATTCATCGTGAAGCTACTAGCGATCGAGTTGGTCTAGGTAAGTCAGTCCCTCCTTCGAACATACCGAATATATGCATAAATTTCGTAAAATATTCGTCAATTTGTTCGCTCGTGAAAAATCAACGACCATCCACTCGTATAATACGTAAAAACGTTACAACAAAATCGTCTGTTTGGATGTTGGGAGGCTGGAAGCCTACGCGAAGCAAAGCCTGTCCCACGAGAAACCCTCGTAGCGCGCAAATTTCTCCGCAAATGCTCGAAAACGATATCAGATAAATTATTATTGCAGGCATCACTACCGTTTTGACACTGTCGACGATCAGTCTCGATTCCAGAACAGATTTACCAAAAGTTAGATACGCCACTGCCCTCGATTGGTTTTTGTTAATGAGTTTTGGATACTGTATCGCTACTCTGTTAGAGTTCGCCGGTGTGCATTACTTCACAAAGGTATCCATCTGTATATGATTTATGGTCCAGAAAATTCAGAAAATTCAGAAAATTCAGAAAATTCAGAAAATTCAGAAAATTCAGAGAACCGACGTTACTGTTTCGCTAACTCTTCGACTTGTAACGCGCTTCTATCAGGTTGGCAGCGGAGAAATTCCTCTGGACGAGGAAGAGTTGGAAAATGAGAGCGAAACCGATTACCAGGATGGGTTTTGCGGTATTGTGTCGCGCAGTCCTCAAACCGTTCACCCGGAGACAATAATAGACGTACCACGAAGGAGAAGTTCTTTGTTGTGCGACGTTTATGGTGTTAATGTAAATACGACGTTCGACTTACCAAACATCCATGATTTGTCCTTTTTTTTTTTTTTTTTTTTTTTTTTTTTTTTTTTTTTTTTTTTTTTTTTTTTTTTTTTTTTTTTTTTTTTTTTCTTTTTGTCGTTTACACCGAACTCGGTACTCTTGCCGCGTGTCCCGACTCACCCTGTACACCTTCAAACAAAGTTTCTACGCAGGAATCCGTCTCTTATGGAAGAGGATCGATGACAGTGTCCGTAACGTCGAAACCATCGACGATGGAAAGACAAACGCAAACAGAAGCGTGGATACCGAAATGGCGACAATTTCTCTATTGCCTTGCTGGCGACGAGGAGTTCAGGTAAAAATTTGCTCCGCTGTTTTCACTTTCTATCTCCAAGCTCCTACGAAATATGTATATCGTGCTTCGTTTATTTCATCTTTATTCTACTTTAATTATTTTGCTGATCTTCCATTGTTCTTTACCTGGCAGTCTTATTCGCGATAGGCTTCTTTCCAGTTTAGTTGGATGATTCGCATCTATATATCGTTCCCTGCCTAGCTCCTTTACCTCTTTGTAGTTGCAACAAGATAACGATATTATTACGTGCATCATCGAGTGCGTTCGTTATTTCGGAAGTCTCTTCGGAGGTCTCTTCATCCTGCAACAATATTCATCGTTATTTCCATCGTCTTTTAATCGTTCGCAAAGCTTCGAATACTATCGATCCCTGTTGTTTTAATCGCAGGAGGCGCAGACAAAGGGAAGCAGCTGTAAATTGCAGGAAAAGGGGCGAAAAGATCGCGAGACACATAAATAGCGTGTCTTCCATCGACAAAGTGGCGCGAGTCGTATTTCCCGCTTCTTTCGGGCTACTCAATGTCTGCTATTGGGTCATTTACGTCACTTATCAAGAGGAATTCAAGTGGCAAGATCCGCCATTTGGATCGATCTCTCACTGATTCGATCGACAAAGTAATTAAGGTAGCGCTGTGTATCTATAATATACGCGCAAGTCAGATCGTTATGTATATATATAATTGCAATGTAATTTTAGAAAGGAAAGCTCGAGTTTCCTCAAATTGCGAGATAATATATTCCCCTTCTACTTATCCCTGCTAACAACATTATGCAGTTTCATCTTTTCCGCTTTTACGTTGAACGAAATATTATACTCTTTAACGAGAGATATGTACGTACACGGTGTTCAATAAATTCAGTGTTCCCTTTTCTTGATTTGCATTGTTACCTGCGTTTAAGGGAACGCGTAAGATATGTCGGCCAAGGAAAGAACGCTACTGCTACAAATACTAAAAGCGAGCATAGTGACGAAGTAGTAAGGAGAATGACTTTCCATTCCCTGGGTTATCCAGAAAATGGGAAGCCATTAGCGGTTGCCCTCTTCTACGGCAATTTGCCGGGCCTCTTCGGCTCGTGGCCTCGTCTCTCTCCGGGCGCGACGCCCGCTGACACTTGTAAAATTCGAGAAATTGACAGGCAAGGCCAGAGACGAATGACACGCTCCATTCGTGGTGTCAGCTTCACCGTCGATTTTTCAAATTAGGTGTCCTGAAACAGGTTGGGCACGCGAAGACGCGCCTGCCCGGCCCAGCTGCTTATAGTTATCCTCACACCAGAAAGTATACCAACTATCCTAGCCGGAGACCTATATTTCAAGTTTTACAGGTGACAAAACAAACACACCAATTACGCTAGAGAAACGTGCCGGCACGTTTCCGGCAGCCGAGTTTCGCACGCAACTTTCACACTCTAATGTACGTACCATTTTCCTGAAATCGACCGACGATGGCTAGCGACCATTGCGTACAAATATTACGTGCATCTGAATTTCCATTTCAATGAAATATTCATAATCGCATATAATCGTGCGTATATCGTGCAACGAAATAATTTTACTAGAATAGACCATTGTATTTCGATCGACGTAATTATCATTCTAATTTAATACCAACACATATGTAATACATGTGTAGTAGCATCGTTATCGTCAATTGGACTCACACATCTGCGAAAATTGTAATCGATAGAGAAAACGACGCAATTCCACAGCCTAACCGCACACACATACGCATAGTGGAAAATACGTCGTGCACGATACACTAACGCAACGTCGGTCGCCAAGAAATTGTTAAGCTTCTGAACTGATCATCGTGCCCATTGCCTTTCTCCCATCCAAGTAGCACCTGGGCACGCGAGCGAGGTCCTGGCAATGAGCACGGCAGGGGCAAAGCCTGAAAATCCCAGGCTAAAAGAATGATTAGCTATCGCATTTTCATCTATTACGTTTTGTATCTAACGGGACATCGATCTCGTCTCGTTCAAATTTTAACGACTCTATATTTTACTTTAATTTATCAATTGAGAAACAATGCTTATATCGATGATTCTAATTGAAATATTGATAGAAATGTCCTCGGGCGATTCCTTTATCAAGACATAATAAGGAATCTTTGAAACAAAAGCGACCGTTCAAATCTTGTTTTGATTCTAGAATCTGCCTGTCGCCAAGTGTCTGCTTGCACGTGAAATTTGAAAAAATTTAATAAAATCATGCCGAATGTGCGACTCAAATAATAAAGTTGTTCTACACGATCGTACAATAGAAGATACAATATCTGGAATTTTCAATCACGTTGTATATACACGCTATAGTTCCAACGCTGTATGTTATTTCTACAAATTCTTTATATTGTAACGTGTAAATATTATCCTTATTGTCGATGCATTGTCATCCGCATTTAAAAACGCGACGTGCAAGAAAACCTATCCTCAGCTAACGAATAAAACACGGAGAAGAAAATGTTACTACTCACGGGCATAATAAATACCCGTGAGTCGCTATGCTCGTCAAAAATTCTACGTAATACAACCAGTCACCCGTGTCGATTCGGACTCTTCGTCCTACGACATGGTTGAGTGACCGGAGGAACAGAAATGCATGCGACTAACGATCAGATGCGAAGATCGTCGTCATCCATGTTGTGGCCCGGCGAATTCAATTCATCGCGAAGACTGCCACCAAATAGGAATCGTCGAATTCCATGGTAAACCCGATACCACCAACCGAGAATATTATAATTTCTTCTTAATGACGGTGTTCGTTATTTTGCGAAAGTTGCAAATAATACGAGAATAAAAACGTTTACGCTGGTCGCATTTTCAGTCAGATCCTACGTTTTAATTGATAATAATTATCACAGAATATAGGGAATAAAATTAAATAAAGTCCAAAATAAAAAGCTATTTACATTGGGTTTTTGAAGCGCCACGCATGTCCTTTCCCAGGTCCAGGAAGAAGAGGAAGGGCGGCACACCTTTAATAAAATATGAATTATTATAAATTCGTTCTGAAAATCAGCAAAGATTGTTTGAACAATTTGAGGTGACAACGAAATATGAAACTCTGCGAAGCTTGCAACTTGAATAACAAAAAAAAAGAAAAAAATTGGAATTCTAATAAATTCTAATTACTACGATACTTGGAACATGAATATACAAATTTAAAACCAGACTTTGTTTTCTAATTAATAATAATTGTTGCAAGATCCGAGAAATAAAATTAATTGAAACGCAATGTGCAAAGATTCTTACATGCTTTAAGTTGAAACGCTACCACTATATCCTTTCCAGAGAGGAGGAAAAACTTCAGTTGTAGAAAAGCTGTAACAAAATGTGTGAAATATAATTTGCTCTGAAAAACATACTTTTGATTCTTAGAAAGTTTAAAATAATGAACGATTAATCTCTATTCAAACTTGAAAGCAGGAAAACGATACCTGTCGCGTAGTAATACGCACAAACGTACGTGTAATCGCTACAAATTTCATTATTGGAATGACCCACGTGGCGCGATTTACCTTTGGCGGTTTGGCTGGCGAGGAGAGGGGAGGCTCGCCGGTAAGTCGAACAAGATGTTTTCAACAGTTTTACATTAAACAAAAAAATAAATACATATAAATACAAAAAAAAAAAAACAATACATTAGACTGAAAAACGGTGAGTCACGCGTAAAAAGTGAACACGACTGAGCTAATATAATCCAAACGAACAAAATTGAAATAAAATATCATAAAATTATTACCGTAACATCGAACGATTATCGAACGATTATCGAACGATTATCGAAACATTCGAACTATATTCGACTATATTCGACTATATTCAAACCATAGTTCGATGTATGAAAGAAAGGAAAAGGAAGAAAAAAGAAACGGAAAAGTATAAAAGATAATAAAAGAATTATCGAGGGAAAAGAATCGAAGGGAAAAGAATTGAAGAAAAAAGTCAAGGGGAGTGAAAATGGAAAGAATTTCACTCCAATCATATGTGATTGTACTTCTCGATGTAGGGGGCCTTGATCAAAAATTAATAACCTTCAATTTACGTTGAAAAACGATAAATCGCTGTAAATTATACTGGATTATCGGTATAAAATGAATTAAATTAATATTCTTACCATTTTGAAGCAACGAATTGCTGTTGTATGTTAAATTTTCCATATTCACGACAAACTCTCGACAATTACTTCCTCCTTCCAATATGACTCCACGCGAAATGCTGTTATTTCAAATTTTAATTCCTATTTCTACCACCAGAGCGCGGATGACTCCGGATTTCTCGCGCCCCCGTGTGTCAGCCTCAAGTACTTTTGTGAAACGTGATTTTTCGAAGAGTATTATATTTATTATTTTCGATGCTTTGTTTCATTGTTTCATTTCATACAAAATAGTAAAAATGTTTCGACAAGTAATACAAAATTACATTATATAAAAAGCAAAGGTCTACGAGTTAAAGTATAAAATTAAAAACATTGCATTATTTCTAGGTTATTCCACGAATGGTTCAAAATATCCGAACAATTGAAAAAAAGCAATTATGCACTGCTTCTATTGATAATATGAAGTTAGAAAAAAGTAAGTAACAAAATTTCATCTTTTTTTTTTTACAATACACTAACAATCGTCAGGATTATAAAGAGTTTAGAGGAGAACTTAATTTGTTAGATCGAGGAATTTGTTTAAGCCTACCGGCTTTTTATATTGTTATGATATAACAACAAATAACAAACGTAATTTGTGTATCTTTAATAGAAAAAGTGAATTTCAATATGAATCGTTCGTACCACGTGCTTTTGCGAAATAAAATAATGTAATTTACATCTTGTTTCTATCAGAAACAAGTATTCAAAAAAAGATCAATGATATTTATTGAATTAAGCAATGACAAATTTATTTGGAATAACGTGTTAATAATGTGAATCGCCACGTATATAAGATACGAAGAAATATTTAGATCCATACTTGGTTTATTAAAAAATATATAGGTACTAAAAAAATGCATAGTTTTCTTAATCGACGTACATATACCTTGATCTTTTCGTTCTTCAATTATCATTACGCTCTTATCGAATAAAATTTAAAGCTATTACTTAGATTGATAAAAAATTACTAAACTTTAAAGTAAAATTGTTACTTATGGAATTTAATATCGTGTTGTTTGCTCGTAATATCGTACTTTGTTTTTCTTTGATATAAAATATAGCCAAGTATATTATGTTATGTCTAGATAGAAATGATATAGCAATTAATAATACAGTCTTAAAGTATAACTTATCGCAAAACTATTAAATTTTCCAAGTATTTAAAATTTTTGCGGATAAATACTATTGGCTCTTTGTCTCTCTCTGTTAAATATTAATCGTACGAATTGCAGCTATAAATCAAGTTACTCTACTGGGAAGAGCAGGAGGCGATGCACAAAAAAGGGGTAATGGAGAGCATCCTGTTGTTATATTTTCTCTTGCCACGCACAGCAACTATAGATATATAAATGGTATGTAGAATTAATTAATTAATTACATACTCCGTAAATCATATATCGTAATGACTTTAAGTAATTGTATATATGTGAGAAGTTTAACACGTTTAATTCAATAGTCATTCGTTTTATTTAACTTCTACTTTATTAGAATAAAACTATATTGTAATCGGATTTAGAGAAATCAAGCGTACAGTACGAAGAAAATTTCAGGTGATTTCATGCAACGGACAGAGTGGCATAGAGTATGTGTTTTTAAACCAAATTTACGTGACAACGTTTTTAATTATTTGAAAAAAGGACAAAGGGTATACGTCTCAGGAAAAATAAGTTACGGGGAATTCAAAGACGAAAGTGGTACCACAAAACCAAGTACTACCGTAATAGCGGACGACGTAATATTCTTCCAGTCTTAAACTACTATTATATAAGAATATCTTTGCTACTCTAAAATGTAAGTAAAAAAAAAAAAAAAAATATAAATAAAGAGTAACACCTTATGGGATAACGTATATATTACTTTACGTGTTATTTATCGAAAAAAGAGTTTAGCGTATGTATTATTATTTTATAATGTTTCGATTCTGCCAGAGAAAAATAATAAACTGACTCTTAAGGTTAGCTTAATAAGTAAATAAATCTTTATTTACACATTGCTCGTCCACTTGCAATGAGTTATACAGTAAACAATTGGTAATTTTCTAAAATTGTACAGGTTTTATTTTATACAGAATCTGTAGATAGAAACGAAATATAAACTTTGTTGGTAGATCGGAAGGGAAGAGGATCTTAAATGCTGGGAGACGAAAGAATTTTTTAGGACATTGACGCTCTTTAAAAATTCTACGACACATGCGTGATACACATGTATATGATATATTTCTAAAGATAATATGACAATCCGAACTAAGATCGTAATCGAGATCGAGACATGGATTTTTGCTTTGCGTATTTTTTTCCTTTTTTTTTCATATATATATATATATATATATATATATATATATATTGACACGTAAGTCTCGTACTTACGAATAAATAACTTTTAGATACAATCACACGTTAAACGTATTAAATTGCATGTCGAGGAATATCAAATCTTTGTTACGGTCCAAATTTGGGTTGTCTTTAAGAACACAAATTGCGTATGTGTATTTCAATATATTTATCATTAATATAAATTGTTCTCTCATGAAAATTATATACACGATTGTTTCTTATGCATTTGCATCTTTTTATGATAAAAACTTCACGGAGATCACAGTATACAAATAGCGAAATACAACTGCTTCTTTTTCTTCAGTTATATAAATCTCTTGCTTGCTAATGCACTTTTCATATTCGCAGACTTATTTGTCTTTCCTCTTCTCTTACTTCTTTTTTTTGCATACACTCACCCATTCACACGTACGTAAACGTACATTGATTCACTCGTAAGAACTTTTCCATACTTTCTGTCCCGTTTGTATGTTGAGTCTTTTGTAAAAAATACGTTCTTAAAACCAGTTTCTAATCATACACACGCCTTCGGTCCCTAGTTACATACCTTTTTTACTTTTTCTTTCTTTTTTTCCCTTTTTTTTTTTCCTTTTTCTTTTTTCTTTTGTTTAAAGTCTAGGTTCCGTTGGCGAGGAATGTGAGTCACAATCGCATCGACAACGAACGTAGAAATTTCGCATATAAATTTCTCTCCGGTAGTAAAATATATATATATATATATAATATATATAGAGATTTATTTATACATAAATTTATATTCATATATATATATGTATATATATAACTCTGGCCCCGAATTGCTTAAAACTCTCGCACTTTTTTGTCTGCTTTAATAGAGTTTCTCATACTTTTTTTTCTTTTCTCAATAGCTCGTCAACTTATTTACAAGTATCTACGATGTAGGGATACGAAGGATCTTCAGCATGGTTTTGACCACTTGAAAGCGGTGATCGCGTCATTTCCCCCTTTTTGTTTCCTTTTATACAGAACGCTAAACTAAACGCGTATATGTACGTAATTACCGACGATTAGATTGGCACAACTGAGGCGGTGCGACGGGAAACTAGTCTGGAAATTCTCTCAAATTCGGTAATATTTACAAGACGGACCGCGTAACATCGGATCCCCTTTAAATGGTTGGAGCTCTATATTACATTAATTTTAAACTAATATCAAGATTTTCAGCACAACAGTTGTTCCTTTCTTCATTGAAACGAAAGAATGTTGGACAAATCGAATGTGCAGTTACAACCGAGGATATTTTAGCCCAGGAAAATTGACTTTCAAGTTAAAGTTTACATCACGGAACAACTTTGGAATAAAATAGGTCGATCGTTTCCCGAACACCGGTTTGTACGATCGTCGGTAACGCTCTATAAGCATTTCTAAAGTAGTTCGTTGTAGAAGCGAGAAACGTTTCACACTCGCACACGTGCGTTCACACGAAGAATGGAAAACGGATGGCGGAATATCCGCGAAAAGTTCAAGCTTCACCGAAGCGTCCTCCACAATTGTAGCACGACAATTGGCTGCTGGCGTTGTCGACAAGATTCTGCGCAGACAATTATCTATTTGAAACGCATGGAAACCGATGGACCGCTGTTTGTTCGTTGCTCATCCTCGAGCCCGATTCAAAATCGGTTGGACGTTGTTGGAAGTTGCGGCCAACGTCGAAATAAAGTGCATAGTGATGCAGTTTTCGATTCGAGGCGTGTCATCGGCTAAATCATGGCCGAGGCAACGTCGTTGCTGCTTTGGACACCATTCTTCTTCTCGTCGCTTGGCGCGGTAACTCGCACGATATTTTCATTTGTCAGTCTTTCGTCGTGTATTTGCCCTGCAAACATCGATCGCGCGTCGATCGCCAGTTTCTAACTAACTCCTTCGCGGGTCTTGTTTGAACAGTGGCTGAAAAATTACGATCTAGTAATCTTTGTACGGCAACGAATATCCCTAGGTGTGTGTGTGTGTGTGCGTGCGTGTGTGTGTGTGTGTGTGCGTGTGTGTGTGTGTGTGTGTGTCACGCGGAAAGCGAACGCTAGAGCGACTTTGTCAAGATAGCCCGCGCGCGTGTATTTAACAGAAAGAAAGTACATACATTTTTCGCATCGTTTCGAAACACCACTGTCTCTGATCGAGTAACGAGTACGCTCTATAGTACAAGATCCGTTGACCCGGTTGGCGTTGAAAACGCACAGTCGGGTCGGGGCTACGTCTCGCGTCACTTTTTCTCTTCAGACTCTTGATTAGTTTTCACGAGATTATACGCGTGACTTCTATATTTTGCGGGTGGATCGTGAAGAGACAGAGGTTGTTGTTGTTGCTGCTGCTGTTGCTGTTGTTGCTGCTGCTGCTGCTGCTGCTGCTGCTGCTGCTGTTGTTGTTGTTGTTGTTGTTCGTTGGATGGCTGACTCATACTAGACATGGAGAGGTCCGTCGGCATATCGATTTCCGGCTCGACGCCACTTCCGCCTTCTTCTTCCGGCTCCGACTTTATCCGCATTTGCTGACGCAGCAGAGATATGTTCTTTATGTTCTTCAGCTCCGTTGGATTTCGCAGAAACCTAAACACATTGAAACCTGTTATAAGCGAGTTCTATTCCATTTCGTAGGAAGCTCGATATTAAAGTTTCAACTTCTTAACTCGACTGAATTACGAAAGCAATTAAGTACATATATAGAGTCTAGTACGCGTCTTTGCGTCTTTCGCTTTTCCTCGACTAGCTTTTACGCGTTACTTGTAACCGTCGTATTAGAAATATCTTTCGCTCGACAGCTTTATATTCAAGCGGCTCTATGAAAATATTTTCCACTAAAATCGTATAAACATTTCCTTAGTACTTGAGTTAACGATTGAAGAACATTTATACGATAGACCTTTTATATTATTCTTAATGCTCTAGCTTTTCGAGGATCCAGGGAAATTGGCAAGTATTCCTCAAAGTTTATTTCTCGAATCGATGAAACATTCCTATTTTTATGGAATCGTCTCAATTTCCGCAGCTTATTAGATAAATATCTTTGTTATCTGGCTGTTAGTTAGCAATACGACGGCCAAATTGTTATAACGATAGAATCAACTCACTGGTAACAGTGTCGTTCTCCTTGGACCTTTCGCAAGATGTTCACTCGGTAATAGTATCGCAGGGCTCTACTCATTTTATCGTAATTCATCGAAAGATGATTCTTCTGGATGCCCCAGAGCCTCGCGAGTCCAGGGGGGTCGACGATTTTAAATACCCCCGTTTCCCGACTTTTCCACGCGATGTAGTGCGTGTACCGTTGCGAGGGATCGTTCAAAAGTTGTTGCAGAAAATCCCACAAAAGTCTACCATCTGCGTGACAAAGAAGAAACAAACGTTTTATACGTGCATTTCGAATCAGCTGATCTACGATATTCTTATTAATTATATTACATATACACGTAGCTAAGACCGTGCGTCAGTTCGTCGTACGTATCAAAATTTGTCCACGGATATTTATAGCGTTTGGATATTTATCGCGAACGTACAGTAGAGTATGCCTAAGTGCGTCTAGGAATATTTTATTTAATACTTTTCTCTCTCTCTCTCTCTCTCTCTCTCTCTCTCTCTCTCTCTCTCTCTCTCTCTCTGATTCATTGCTATCTAGTACAGAATTTTTTAAGACCATGACCTTCGCAAGATTAATTTCGCATGCGTGTCAGGTACTCGTAGCGTTGCGTTGCAAGAAATAGTAACGAATAACTTTCATACACGACCATCGAACGATTGTCAACATGTTCCTCGAACGAACCGATCGCTTCTTGGCATCTTTGCAAGCCGTTCTTCCGATCATTCTCGATACGTACGTATCTACGAATCTATGCCAATCGTCGTATAAAAGATTATCGGATTCGATCGGCAGACGCGTACTTGTAGGCGAGTCGCTTCCGTTTTGCGCGGAAAATGCGCAGACGACGGCGGACGAAACTCAAGTGCAAAGACAGTCGGCGGAATGGAATCTAGTCCGAACTGGCAGACGCTCGTCGACGGACATGCGTTCGCAGTCAATCTATATACGTCGTGCAGGCAAGAGCCTCGTAAAATGCACGTCCGCGAACAAGTATCTTCTTCTCCGTTGGAATGCAAAACAAGAGGCAAAGTCTGCGGGCAAACGTAGGACGAATGCGCTTTTTAGCCCGTTTGGCAAGCAACGAGATCTCGCTGTACAACGGTGGGATTTATTTATCGGGACAGGGCAAGAGGAGGGTAAGTAAGTGGAAGAAGATTGGAAAATACGCGAAATGGCAAAACTATTGGCGCTACTCACTCGTATTGGGTTCCGGGGAGTCGCTGGGGAAGAACTCCCTCGCAGCGCTGGCAGGGTTGCTTCTGAAGGCACCGGGCGTCAGAGGCATCATCGGTTGCGTTAACGTGGGGCTGGGCTGATCCTTCACGCACACTTCGCTTAGCCTCTGCGCCGCGAGGGCGGTCGGCGTGGCCGGTGGGCTTCCGGTCGCCGCTTGTTGATTGTCCTCGTCCGAGTCGCTTTTGTAAACCTGGCTCTGAGTACCTTCCGTGTGGCCCGGCGAACCCGCCTGACTGTCGACCGAGGGCGCCGGCGACAGCGTCACCGAATTCGCCGACATCAACGAGGCCAGATTCGCCGTGTACGGGTTCTCCGTCCAGGTCGGGGTAGGAGGATGCGAATGGGGGCTGAGGGGATATGCAGAAGGTCTGGTAGGCGTCACTGGACTGCTGGGAAGACATCTTTGAAGCTGGCTAAAGTCTCTGGCCAGCATCGACAGCACGTTGTGCAACACGTCGCCAGCGCCTGGACACCTCTCTCCCAAATCCGCCTTTGTCAGCAGGCAGAGCGCCTTGCCGTTCATTTGGAACATGTCCATGTCGAATTGGGGTAGGTCGAATTCCCGCTCGGCCCATCGCAGGAACGTCGCCACATCCTCGCGGGACCATAGCCGTGGATCCGAAGCTGTTGGATATACGCGCTCGATTAATTTTCATTCTCCTTTTCCTTTTTCTTGTTCTTTCTTTTTCTTTTCTTTTCCTTTCTTTTCCTCTCTTTTCCTTTCTTTTCCTTCCTTTTCTTTTCTTTTCCTTCCTTTTCTTTTCTTTTTTACGCTTATGCTCTTTGTTCGTTAAGACGACAGCAGCTAGACCGAGACCGAGATACGAATATCGGAGAATCGCAGCAGATTCCAGAACTCGAATACACGGATGTACGCGGCGCGTGTATCGATGTTATTAATAGCCTGGAACGTGTATTAAAAAGGCGCATCTAGCGATTAAAAACCTACGTTCGTAATACATTTCACGTCGGTTACGTAAATATATTATACTTAATCCGCGACTACGCGGAGGCGCGTTTTTCTTCGTACGCTTTCGTTGAATAGCGTTACAGTGTTTCTAGCAGTTCTGAATATAGTTAATAACTACAGCCAATTACGTAACTTTGTCGCAAATGCAAAAGGTTGTAGCTATAATAAAGTATAGACGCAAAAGTGGAAATTTCACAGCGAGGTGGTATTCCAACTGCTTGTAAAAATACATTTCACTCGACTGCGCTTAGAGTTAGGTGGTTACTAAAGGTATAAATGCCACTTGACGCATCGTGCGTCGAATATCACTCTTTCGATCCTAGCGATCGTTCCGCGGTGTAGTTTTAAATCGAAATACGTACGAAAAGTTTCAGTTCTGCTCGTGAGTCAGCTTAGGGTGCAAAGTACAAATAACAACGGTAACAAATTTTTCGCGAGTAGATTTCACAAACGGCAGCAGCTGCAACGACAAACGTATTCGTATACATATTTAATTACGCGATTCAATGACCACGTACTCGGACGTTAAAGGTCTCTAATTCACGTGTATCTGAATAGTCGAGCACACGCGTGTCGACATATTCATATTCTAATTCACGAATCGTAACAACGACATATGAATAATTAATATTATACGCTGTCAGAAAATACGAAATACGAGAAAAAGAAGGAAATAGAAAATAACGGTAGTACGATTGTTAGCGACAATAAGGAGAATCCGTGTTGACGACCAGCGTCCACAATCGCGAACGTGTTTTTTCATAAAATAAAATTTCAAACTCTTCGCGAACTGTCTTTTCATAGAACCTGTTTTATTTCGCAAATTACCTTGCCCGCTGACCTACATGGACATTAAAAGCGCCCAACTACCCCTAGATCGACCCTTCGCGAGTCGTTTTCCAAGCAGTCGGGTGTTTTTCTATCGCTACAAAATTTCCGAATACTTTGTGAAAGTCGGCCATACGAACGAGCAAGGGCGAGAGACATTTTCACGATCGAAAACAAAATTCACTGTAGTGCTACAAATAGGTCGGAGAGAATTGTCGGCTCACCAACCCCGTACCCTGGTGTTCTTCGATAAAAAGACACTTTCGCAGCCATCGCGCGAGTAGAGGAGACGAAAATCGAAGCCAACTTACCCAAACTAGCTGGTAGATGCGTCTTGAAATCGAGAAAGGGACTCGGTGGCGGATGAGTGGGTGGAAAATTCATGGCAGGTCCGTATCGCCAGAGCAGCTCTGTCGGGCTAAAAGGCAGAGATATACCCGGTGGTAGTCGAGAGTCCATCCCCGTCATTCCACCCCCGGCCGAGACCGGTGGCAATTGCGGCAGCTGAATCGACGGCAACAATTTCATAACACGTTTTGCTCTCTACCTTCTCCTCTCTGAAATCGACAAAACAGCAACATTTTCAAACGCCGTTCGACCACAGTCGTTGTTAGACCGCGCTTTAGAGAGACTTTTGACTTTTCGCAGTGGCTCGCCAGGCCCAGACTCGCTTCAGCGATAACGTGACTCAGAAATCATCGCGATTCTGGTGTTGGCTGAAATTGAAAACGTCGAGTGTTACGAGAAAATGTAAAAAAGAAAAGGGAGGAGAACCACCGTAGCCAATAGGAAACTCGCAGAATTCTAGAAAGCCGACTCGCGATTCCTTGACCGAAACTACTAGGAAGCAAACGCTACGGATAAATGTATAGATCCGTTTGGACTTCGATGTACACAGGAAATTAATAACGACGAGAAAAGTGTGTTGGAGCGGCGAAGAAAAGGCAGAGATATTGGCACGCGAAGGTCGTTGCGCCATTGTTCCGCACCAGGAAATTCTCGTTCGGGAAGCGCCGGCCGCGTGAACCGATCGCGAGACAGAGAAAGAAACTTGCCACGGAATGAAAAAAGAGAGAGAGAATGATGTTAAAAGGAAAGAACGGAAGCGCCACGACACCCGACACCCGGCACCTCCGCGCCGCCGTTTCTTTCCTCCGATCGACTTTACTTTTTACGTCGTGTCGTCGCGTGGACCTATTTTTGCAAACCTATCCATTACATCCGCCTTTTGCTAGTTTTTATACGACACACGCAAGAAGAAACAGGAAGCATCTTCGCTTATGCGCAATCGGCCATAAAAGTCAGCAGACTGCGAGCTCCTGCTCGAATAATAATAATAAAACCTCGATATATCTCTGCGGAAAAGATATTTTTACCTAGAGATATCGGCATATATATATATATATATACGTATATATATATAAGTATATGCGGACATGCGGCCACGAAGTTGTCCTCACCAGTTTCTGGAACTGGTAGCTCGAGGCAGACCTCGACGTTATCTGTCATCCGTATCCATGTAATTCAACTCGGTATCGAATTTAAGATATAGGTAATCTCTCTTCTACTTTATTATACCGTTACGGTGTAACGATATTAGATGGCCTTAGTCGGATCATCGAGATTCGCACGATCGAAACCATGTCAAACGCCGCTCCATCCGACCAGCGACTTTGAACCGAATCAGAGAAACGTACGCGTAATACGTGTCATTAGGAGCAGCCAGGCAGGAGAGGCAAACGACCCGACTCCACGCTATCTTATTTCCCTCTGCCTGCTTCTCCTTCTTACCTTGACTACTCCTTGACGCACGAGCACCGGTCAAATAATGTGGGTTAACTCGCGGAATGTCGCATCTCCGGATATACGAGCAAATCATAACACAGTAGGATAGATACAGGCAAATTATCATCGCCAAAGAGCCAAGTAATTACGATACGACGCGATAAAATAGCAATATAATATGGCAATACCGCGACTATTAATTGCGTTAAGATGGACGGCACGTACAAACTTGGAAAAATTGCAGATTTATCGCGATAGCTTTGCTCTAAAGTCACTCGCGATGCGTTGAAAATTAGACGTTAATGAAATCGTACGCTTATTTGTGAAAACAGCAACGAGGAAGTCACGGCCATCGTAAATCTCTCGTATCAAGATTTTACTGTTCGTACCATCGATGCCAAGTACTTTTATTTCCATTTGCCGAATATAATCGATAAACGCCGCGTCACGTTGCAGCCGGTGCAATTCCGCATTGTCTCGTTACACGATGTAACGTTCAACGGCGAAGATACGTGGCGAGAGATAAACCGCCTGCGGAGGATCTTAAACGTCGTAATTGCCAAAGGCCTGAAAGGCAGTTTTTGTTTAGAGGATCGTTCGAGCAGTTTCTTGCGTCGATTACGACTTCCGGTACAACTTCCTCCTTTCGTTGGCTCGTCGCAACCTCCAAGCCGGAAATGCCCCTTCTGGATGCTCGATCGATCGCGCTCCGTCTACCGGATTTCGTTACGCTATACTTCAACTATACACCGCTTCATTTTTACGACCTCTTCACCCAACCGGCCATCTATTCCTCTCTTTATTTACCGAAAAAAAACGGTGTTTAACGGCATTTAACAGAATTTAACGAAGAACCTGCCGTGGTAACTGAGCGGCCGCGGACTTTCACGCGTTCACAGGAGAGTTTAAAGCGCAAAATTTCACAAAACGCGCGTAACGTACAAACGCGTGCGAAACATTTTCCACGCAAGTTGTTCGATGATCGTCTTCTGAAAAATCTGCGTAGAAATTCGCTGGCTGGTAATGACCAATACGAGGAACGCGCAACGTCTATCGAAACATTGCAGGCAATTAAAAGGAATGAAACTAAGGAAAATAACGATATTAGCCATTCTCTGCACTCTACGGCTTGCTCGTATATAATTTACCAGAGAATATTGCCCGGCGGAAAACACCAAGTATTAGCTTCGCTGATGAAAAGAATTTAATTTAGATGCACTAGATAGCAGCGTAGGTACTCGAGGTCTGCTATAATTTTTACGATTTAACGCTACAACCACTGCGACTTTGTCCTATCGCGCGCTACGTGTTTATTGATTTTGCGCGCGAACACAGCAGCAACACGTGTCCCGCCATAATTTTCTTTTTCGAAGCATTAATAACAATTTACGAAAATCTTCGAATTGCGCAAGTTACCGAAATTAACGACGCGGCAAAGTAAACACTGTGCAAATTGCCACTTTGGATTCTAGCGTCACATTGAAAAAACTCAATTTCCGCTAAAGACAGTGACTCACTCGCTTTATACATATTCTGAGTCATAACATTTTCGTTGATTCACGCATTAAAAATTACAATGTAACGATAGGGCCGAAATAATTTCTTTCGAGACAGAGAGAGAGAGAGAGAGATACAGATTGCAAGGCTCGTAGCGAGGCTGGCCGTTAACAGGGAAAACTAACAAATACGACGACAATGATTCATATACGTATATACATATGCGTGTGGTTGAACATAAACTAGAATACCGTAATATCAAAGTATTTCGTTTGCAGTTGTCATATCGTCCGAATTATTTTATCTCTTAAAATAAGCACTATCGATCGATGGTATTATTTATAACGTGTCTGTTTAACACACAGCAAAATTGCGTAGAATAGTTACGCGGTGGAAATAAAAAAAAAAAGCAAGACGAGAACGAGCAAAATTAGCAAGAGGAAACGGTTCAAAGAACACGCATATATCATTTCATACAAGCAGAGATATGCATACATACAGAAACATATAATCTGAATTGGAATAGATAAATATAAACATAAACACAAACAGATAGGAAGCGAACATTTTCCCCGATCTTCCTTAATGTCAGAGGTTCGTTATGTCTTATTCATAGAAGCTGTTACGTAACTAACGACAACTCGAAGCAAACTACTACAATTTGATGGACATTAGCTGTCCCCCACGCTTTCTGCCAACTGCTCGCTGGCAAACGCTATTTCGATATTTAGCGAATCATAATTTTCCGTTAAATCGCGAAACGCGTGAGATTGCGCTCTCGATTAAAGTAAAATCGTAAGTAACACGTTCTCCCGTGTATGTGAAAAGCGGACAATTTTTAGCGAGAAGCGACGTTACTCTCACGGTGTGTCAAAATATAATCGCCTGTAACGCGAAGTGACCCAAAATCGGTATTTCGCAGGCGCAAAATTGAACCAAAGACATGGAACGAATGAAAACTCGCTTGAAACTACTGGCCGAAAAGGAACCAGCGCGTAGACGGAACGTTAACTTTCGCTTGGCTTCCTTATCGTTACGCTATCTTACTTTGTCGCAACAAAATGTTACGAGCGTTACGCGGATTTACCGCAACTGCACGTAGGTTTCTTTTTCTCTTTTGTTCAAAGCGTCTACGCACCGTTCGTCGTTAGGCGACTATTTGCCAACAACAACGACACAGAGATTTCCAAGCGATCACCCGTCTAAGCGCTATCCGCGGGCTCGCAGCTGCTTAAAACTTTCGCGACCAGACGAGAACGTGTGCTTTCAGCTTCGGGTATAATTCGTTGGCTATTGCGGCCGTTGTCGGCTCTCGCTTCCTCAACTAAACGGGGAAAAAGCCACGACGATCCTTTTCTCCTTTGTAAACAAAATTCCAGCTGTACGAGAAACAAGGCAGATTCGTCTGTTTGCGCGTATGTCGCAAAACTGTTGCCAAAAAAAGAAGCGAGTTTGCGGTTAATGCACGCGATTCGAAGCAAAATAAACGTTGCAAAAAAAAAAAAAAAAAAAAGAAAAAGAAAGAAAAAGAAAGAAAAAGAAAGAAAAGAGGGAGTTGTAAAATACAAGAGAACTCCGAGCCAAGCACGAAATCGTTCTGGTTAACGGTAGAAGGCGGAAGATCCTTGAGGAGGATTTAAGATTTATCGCAGAGCCAAGAGTCGATTCTCTTTTCTTCCGGGTACTCGACTGCTTCCTCTCTCCTTCTCGCTTTCTTTATCTTACTCGCAGTTTTCGCTAATTCCTGTCGGGCTTCATTATATGGCAATCTACTATTGATTCATCGATAACGGAGGATACATCGCTGATAATAAGTTGATTTATTAACGGCGCGATACAAATTATATTAGCCGTTGATCGGCTCGTGGAAAAAATCGTCCGCCAAATTGCTAAACCATCTAAAACGTCGCGAGTTTTGTTCGAAGCACGATTCACCCGATAACTATACTTTTAACAAAGTCCAATTACGCAAGAGACGTCGATCGGCATGCTTTTTAAATGTCTATTTAACGGATTTTTAGTTTCGGACAAAGGGTATACTACTTTTACCTATTTCTTTTCTTTTTACATAATTCAACGGCATTGTGATTTTGAAATTACGGTAGACGTATTGCTGTTATTGCGAATTACGTAACACAGGTATTTGTGCTAGACAAAGTACCATTAATCTTCTAAAATTAACGGTAAAATTAAACCATTATCCACTCTGTTGGTAAATGTTGGGCAAGATTTTAAATACCTGTTAAACAACGAGTAACAAATTGAAATGATATTTTAATCGCGAATGAGAATTACGTTTCTCGTGGAAACGATGCGAAAAATAATCTGTTTACCGTTTCTTATTTGCAAGTGAAATTTTACTTCTCGTTCGGACTTGATGCTAATCGATGTTAAATAATATTACTTAATACGGATGAATAATAACAACAAATGAAAAATAGAGGTCCATTTGTAGACAACGGTTAATTTCAGCAATTAACCAGACCTCTCCGAATAACAAATAATTTATCACTGCTTTTCGTTTCAACCGTCAAATAACAAACGGCTCTCCATTTAAATAATTATATAATTGAAAATTTATTCGATAATGCCCGACGCATCGACTATGACTCACTCCTGAGAAAGCGAGTAATTACAAAAGCCATGTCGGTTTTCACTTGTACAAACGTTGATATAAATTGGCCACGTAAGATTCGACGTTTATCAGGAAACAAGAAGGAAAAGAACAACAACGAAAAAACAGAAGCCGCACGAAAGCAAAGAATAAAGCGTCGATCACGTTACCCGACGTTATCAGTCCACTTCCGCGTATAAAACGGATTAAAAGAAGGCTTTCGTACTTGACATTTCGTAATCAATAACTACAACACGTTTCCATGTAACATCGTCGACGACAAAAATAAAAGTACATATGTACTCTCGAGATGCAACTGCGTTTGATAAAAACGTTCCCATTGTTTGAATTTAGAAACGCTTGGAATTTTACTACTTCTCAGGTAGGTAGGCAGGCGTGTGCGTGGTGCCGATGATTTATCCATATCGTTCGATATCGTACTCGCATTCATTCGTTTGTCGCAATCTAGTAGATATTAATATCATCCTTTTTACACTAACGCTCTTTGTATCATAACCGTAGATTAAATTACTCGTACTTTACCGTTATTTACCGCGTACACAGGCGATAGAAAAATTGTCGAAACTTTGCTTCTCCAACGAATCATCCTTGAATTTGCTCGCTACTTTCGTTTCTTTAACGAATTCGTTGCTACCGAAATCGCCGCAGACCGGACGAAAAGCGTCGACGCACGGATCGTCGTAACGCGTTTAAGCGCACACCTCGGCCTTAGGGCGTACAGTGAAAATATCGAGATACAATGCGGACGGACGCTTTGAACCTTTTTTGTAATCATTCGTAACACAGATACACGGCACGTACGTGTTCGCAGCACGTCTGCTCGCTGACGTTTTAACGTGTAGTGCATTCACCTGCTCGAATACGGACACCTATCCTGCGAATCAGCCTATACGTTCTGTATATTAGATACACGCGCAGAACGTGCGACTGTTGGAAAAGCTATCGTCCGAATTTCGCAAGGCAAGCATAGCAGACGGTACCAGAAAATTACATAATAGCAGCGATGCATCTATGGAGAAGAGAATAACGAGGGAAAACTTTCTCCGGTCGCGGTACACTCTGGCTTACCTCCTCTATAATTTTCGTTACGCTCCAACTGCACGATGATCTATCGCGCATGCGCCACGTAAATCACCGATTACACAGATTTCCTCGCAACGCCGCCTAGATGATCGTTTAAACGGTAGTTTATGTAGGTTTGGGTGCTTACCTGGCGCAAACGCCTTTTACGAGAACACCGGTACCGAGCGGATCGTTTCCGGAGAGTCTCGATACGATAACCGATTCTCTTTGCAATTGAAAAGGAACAGGAACGCGAGGCTCCTGTCAATGGAACCGCGTGCAGCAGCGAAAAGTATCTTTCCTTCGCATTCTGAACTCATTTTCATTAGCTTCGTGCTAACCTCTTCTCTCGCTTCGGCTAAAAAATAGCAAAACGTTATCAGGCTTGAACTTCTCAATGGGAAACTAAAGTACCTAGGATACATCAGTCTCGTACGAGGCATTTCACTTATTTTAACGCGTACTCGTGCACAACTCGTCAAGTACGGACACGCGTTTACGAATCTTGGTTTTATGCGACGATGACGTACGACGTGCAAAACGAAGCAAAGGAAACGTTTTCCATTGAAAACTGCACGATAACCGGAACCAGTATCATCATCATCATCATTGTTATTATTATTATTATTATTATTATTATTATTATTATTATTGTTGTTATTATTATTATTGATTAGGCAAGCTATGCGAAGTAATAGAGTTTGAGGTGGCGTCAAACGAAACTGTAGTGGCGCCGCTTTCGTACCACTAACCGATAACCCAATACCGCAACCGTCTGGCAAACAAAAATCCCCAATAGACGATGCATTGCCGTACGTCATTCCTTCTCTATTATCTGAATATAGTATCACCGTTCAGTCATGTTTTTGTATTCAGCGTTTTCTCTCCCATTTTATAGATGAACGCTTCTTAGATTTTTCCCACTCGCGACCCGGTTCTGACCGGCGCAATTTTACGCAACTCCACTTACACATACGTAACAAGGTACAGGCAATCTGTAATAAATAAAGTTCGATTTGAATCAATTCTACGTTGTATTTATAATTTTATCGTTCATCGGCACGGATCGGAGGAAAACTAAATTTCTATATCGATGAGATAAACGTGCTCGCTTGTTTTTGCGTAAAGAATCAAATCTTGGCCGAACGTTCGATACGACAAAGTTTCACAGTCAAAATTTCACTGGCGCGCGCCAGTTGCAAAAAGTTTCACGGTCTGTTAATTCGGTTGCGCGACCCTCGCGCGGGGCTACCTTCATCGAACAAACTCTACGATCTTCTGCTTCGCGGTTATCGTTTTCACGTTCGGGTGTGACTGAATTTTTTCAGCGCCGAAGCATTCGTGGCGTTCGGAAAAGTGTCTCGATAGATCCAAGTACGAAGATACGTTAATATGCAAAAAGAGGAAATACCATGCGTCGAGATAGTTCAGCGAACCACTGCAACACGGCGAGTGGAATGGAGGAAACGAAAAGAGGACCGGGGAAAAGAAGAAAAGCTGGGTTTCCGCGACCTTGAGTTGGTCGGTGAACCCGATGCTCGCGCGTCCGCTTACGTCACGCTCTCGCCAACTCACAAGGAAGTGCTTTCTCGTTCCTCCGCGGGCGGAAAGAAAGAGAGAAAGAGAAGCAGAAAAGAGAGATGCGGGCCGAGATAGCAGCCACTGGCGTAGCGCACTACGCAAACAAATCAACGTCCGTCCACTTACTGGTAGAGGCTGGTTCAAACACAGCCAGTGCGGTAGACGAGTAGCAAGCAAGTAAAGCCGAATCTACGCTGTTCACCTCGGAGGATCGGTGCGGATCATTGCCGGACTTATATCCTCTTTTCATCCGCAGCGCTCCTTCAAACTGCAACGACAATTAGTCCATCATAGCGAAGGATGTAAAGTCAGCTTTGTCTTCTGCTAGGTGCCGCTTGCCTGCTGCATCGGCAATGCGCTCGGTACACGAACCGTTTGTATAAGAACCGATTGTACAAACAGATATAGGCGGTCGTATCAAAAGCTAGGGAAAATCCCGTTGTAAAATTAGGGAAAACGGGACCGTGACAGAGAACCTTCTCGTCTTGCGTCTTTATCTTTTACGACTCAGTTTCCGGTCTCGGTACTACAGGATTGTAGTCACCGTCGAGACACCTATTCTCAGGCGACGATCGTGGTCCGAAGCAGCCTTAAGCGAATCTTGGTCGGTTCGCCGACGCGAATGTCGCCGCCGTTGCAACAGTTTGACGCCGCTCTTTGTGCAACGGTGAACGCATTATGGCCTCTGCGTTATCGCAATTAAGAACAAGCATGGAAACTTTTTGCACGCCGACGAATCGCTCGATAAACCGATACCGGGTTCGCACAGTGTTCACGTTCAGAGAGAAGCAGCCACGCGGAGGATAGAGGTACGCGCTAGCGCGCACATCTTCGTCGTTTAAAGTCCCCCGAATGACGCGGATGTCGATTTAGATAATTTGCTTAACGGTGCGTACGGTACTGGCTGCTCGTGCGTCACGATGGGCGTTATTCGAACAAACCTTTAGTCGAATAATCGCTCACGAATGAAATTTTACTCGCTGTTCCATTAGAATTTCTTATTTAGTCGTTCGTTTCAACCGTATCTCATTCGTCATTCGCATTATTCGTTACGTAAAGACCAAAGTATGCGCACATATATATATATATATATATATATATTATAGGCCTAAATTCGTGGTACGACTCGAGTCGGCGAGATTCTATGGTACAAAGCAAGCCGAAAATCGAGGATAATAAATTTACATCGGAGAATCCATTTTTCCATTTTTCGGCTAACAAACTGTCCCGTTTCACGGGACAAACGTGCTACGGACTACTTTGATTAGACACAGGCTACTATTATATTCGAACAGTTCAATAGCTAGTCGTGTTACTAGACCAGGTCCTTCCACGAACCTTTCGTACCTTTTTTCCCACTTTTGCCTGCTTCGTTATTGCCTTAATAACGGGATTCCTTCTCCACGACTTGTATTTCGGTTTTCGTGCTCTATCGCATCCAGTCCAATTATGCGTTTGATGGATGGGATCTTAAGACGGTTCGTCAAGTGTCTGGTTAGAGATATACCGAGGAGCATTTGTCATGATTCGAAGGGTTTTCGGCTGAAAAGTTTGAAGGATCGACGTGTTAGATGGTCTGAACCAACCGCGCGTATTTCACATATAACGCGCGTGTTTAATAATCTTTCGACTCGCAAGATTACCTGTAGGAGGATCGCCAATCTACATAGAGGTTAGGAAAAAGGTTAGATTCGTAAAATTAGACGCGCGCAACGTTTCGTGCTTACCCAAATAATTACCGTTTGTCCGTGAACTTTCGTGTGCCGCGAAAGCTCTTTCGAATCCATTGGATCGTTTAAATTGCAGGAAACGCCGCGGCGATAATTCACGTTCGAAGCCACGAAATTCCCAGTAAACGGTGATTCTATCTGGCGTATCGTCTCTATAATCCGCTCTTTCTTCGTCCCTCTGTCCAGTTACGTAAATATGGAAATTCACGCGTGCACATGAATCACGCGATATCGTTACATCGATTACAACGATTCATCCTGTTAATCGTCTATACGCACGCACGCAACGAGAATCCGTCTTTGGAATCTTCGAATTCGAACGATTATTAACCCCACTGCGATACTCGCCTTCTTAATTTACAATCTCGGCTTCGATATAATTTTCTCGTTCGCACCGAATGAAAGAGGACGCTCGTATCGTCTCGCTAGAACTATATATCGTTCAAAAGTTTACGTATAAATAGACCGCAACGAATACAAAATCTTTCTTTTCGCATTCACACGAGACGCGCCATACACTCGCAAACGAAAACACGAGAAGAAAAAGATGGAAGGTTGTCGGCGGTTTTTACAAATCATAAACTGTCGCCAACTTGACCTGACGTCGTAGCTGCCAACTTAGAAAAACCACAAAAGCGCTAGCCTAGTTTAAAAAACATGAAAATAAGACTCGGTTGTCTGGCAACGCGTTCTTGACGAACGAAATAGACGCGTCGTCGTCGTCGTCGTCGTCGTACTCGTGATTCGCTCAAACACGGGATACTTTTTAACGTCAGAATAGTAAAGCACGATTGGGTCGCGAACGACCGAAAGAACGCAGTACGGTTAAGAGACCGTTCGTGTCGAATCGTTATCGCGAAAACGAATTAAAAAAAAAGGAGAAAGAGGGAAAAGAGCGGCGGTGAGCGAGGAGAGAGGTCGGAGAAGAGAGGGTCAGTGACACGTCGTCGAACAGAGGTTTATCAGACGAACGACCGACCCACGTGGTTAGTGTTCTCCGCCCTCTTTTATACCCTCGATCGCCGCGCCACTAGGAACTACTGCCGGAAAAAAACACGATTAAACGTTATTTCTCGCGCGTTCCGTTATACAGGGTGTTTCTAGCAACTGGGACAGGCTGTAAGTTGGTTCGAAGCGAAGTTGGAGAAAAATCGTAGAAGGAAATTTTGCACGGTCCAACACGCTCGCTCTATCGTACCGCCGTACTAGTTTCTGTAAGTGGAAGGTAATCATTTTTTCCAAACCGTTCGATGCGTTTTTACATCCTCTACGAAAAGCTAACGAGTTACGTAACTGGATGGGGAAATTGCTTCGTTTAAAGGACGTTGCAGCCGTAATTTTGTCAAACTTGGCATACGAGAAAGAAGAAAGACGCGGAAATCAAGGGAGAATGCACGAATTTATCCGTTCCTTGTCTTTCGTTACGCTAAATTTGCTGCGACTAAAACTGAAATACCCTTTAACCAAAGTATACGTAAGATGATTCATAACTTACATATGTATGCGATGTACGTGTGAATGTCGTAATACACGTGTAAGGAAAAAGCTTCAGAGGCACGTTGTAAAAAGGCAGATAAAATCGTGTTTTACTAAGGTTTTTGTCGATACTAGTAATATTTTTTCCAACGTGATATTTCTTTTTGCAAGAACTTGCTTCCATATCGATCGATGCTCACAGATCGATATTCAGGGTTTTCGATTCTGCGTCAACGATAGATATCGATCGTACGATATCTGTACGTACGATAATGTCGAGAATCCTAAATATCGACGATAATATCGATCGATCGATCGATCGATCGATCGATCGATCGATCGCTCCTTCAACGACAGAACATAATATATATAATATATAAGGTTTCATAACCTTATTCTATAACGATCTGCAGAAAATGTTATACATCGGGAGATAACCTGTCGCGCCCTTTTTTTAAGGATTATAAAGATTTCGTACTGCTTGCTGCGTTCTATTTAACGAAACGATTCTTTATCGTGAGAATAACCTTCGTGGAAAGAAAATGGTAGAGAATTAGGCGTCCTTGTATATCGAGGAAAGTGGGGCAATTGAACACCGCCACGATAATTTCGAATGTAAAAGGGAACGGGACTCGTTGCAGTTAACTACTGTTAGACCGTGGAAATCGTAGCTTGCAAAAGCGTAGAAATACGAGGCGGCGGTGAAAGATATGGAAAAGCATTTTATCGGGCAGAAATTTCGCTAAAGTTTCCAACTACCTGTTACTCGAGAAGAAGCAGGGAAGAAGGAGAGCGCGAAAGATCGAGGGTGAATGAGAATCTCTGCGGAGGTACAAAGAGAGCATCGAGGCCTCGGATGCACGTGCGTGCAACTAACGCCGACCGGAAGTCGATAAAAAGGCTGCTTCACCCTCGTCACTCGGCAGCAGCTCCTCCTCATGGGAACCAGCCTCTTTCTTCTCTCTTTATCCCTCCTCTCGCGTCGCTCTTTCCTCCCGTTTCTTCTCTCCCCCTTCTTTCTCCCGCCTCTCGTTCCTCTTGTCCCGTCATCCCTCCACGCTGCACCGTATCGTGCTACAGCCACCCTCGTCCCGCCAGAGAAGGTTTCTTTCGAGTGGCCCAGTAAACTTGAAAACCATCCTCCAAAGATGCACTTTGCTCTCCAAAGGTGTTCCTTTCTCCCGGAACGTGTCTCTTTCTCCACAGCGAACATTCCTTCTTTCGTGGTTTTCGATCGCCACTCTTTCGCTTTGATTTATCTTCCCCCTTCTCCCAATCCGCCTGTTCTCGCGCCCCTTTCTCCGTGTCGCAGCAATCTCTCGGCCGAGAGCAGACGATAATCGCGACGATTTTCAACCGGCTCGTAAATTTCCTCGTTTCCAGCTACTTCTCCTCGCACGTATAACCGGCGGTTGGCTCAGCTTCCGAGCTACGTGCGAAAATATCCCGCCGCTCGGTCTTAGTTCTCAAGCTGGATCGGTTTAGTGTAGCGATATTAATCAGCCGCCGTGAGGCGGCCGTCCAGCATTGTTTATATTAATACCGATAAGGGGATTTGCAGGAGCCTGCCGCCGCCCCACGGCGGCTGATTAATAGCGCTACTGAGTTAGCGCTAACCCGCCTCAGCCTGAGAATCAAGGCCGAGCGGCAGGGTATGTTTCCCTACGAGTGGAAAACGAGGGCCAACCGCCTGTTCCACGCACTTTCAAACGTTTTTCCAAATTTCCCGCCGTGTCCGCGCGAAACCACCAGCCTCGTTACGTCCCCGCCCTATCGATGCTCCAACGAATAACCCGCTTTTCATCACGGGGATCCGTCACCTCGCGCATAACCTCGTTGCACAGAGAACGTTTCCTCTTCCGCGGCTTTGCTTTATTTTTCCCCTTAATTATTTCCCTCCCTGTCCACGCGCCCCTTTTCCGTACTTTTTCTCTCCTACGTTTTCTCCGTGCGCGCGGCGTTCCATGAATAAGAATCGCGCCTCTCCTGCTAGCTACCATCCACGACTTTCAACCGGTGTACCGCAAGAATTTTTAAAACATCCACCGCTACTCGACTATTTAGCGAGGAGCGCTGACCCGCGCTTCTCCTGCAAGGAGATGTCTCTCCCTCGACAGCCAACGTTCCCACTTTCCTGGCCGTGGTTTGTTCATCTTCCTGCCTATCCTCCTGTCCAGGCGCTGCTTCTTCCACTTTTTTCGCGTGTACGAAATCGCGTAAAATCTCGATAACCGAGATATATTGGCAATTTGCGACCGGCGTGTCGCGAGAATTTCCAGCGAGAAATAATAAGAATTTGTAATGTAAAAATCGTTACGTTACATTAACTACTTCGAGGTATCTGGAAAGAATCCTAGATAAGAAGACACTCTAATTAATGGGGATAAAAATCTAAATTATCTATCGAGGAGTAGCGTATCTTTGTTTTTTCGATCGCACGCGCGATCGATTGGTATTTTAGATAACGTTTTTAGATAGTTCCTCTAACGTCGACAGTTTCCGCGCTAGTTTAGGAAAATCCCTTCTGCCCGATTTATAACTTTCAACTATTCCAACTATTACGAAACGGACAACTTTCCAAATAAAACGAACAGTTGTCCGAGTGCGGATAATTACGGACGCCGATTCCTTTGTATCGCGTTGCAATTTCATTTGCCACGTTAGCCCTCGAAAGATCGATTCCATCGCATCACGATGCTCTAATTACCGGCCATGAAAGATAAGATCAGCGCCGCTCTTTTTCTCCATAATTTGTCGAGATTAAATTACATTCTATTAAAGGCGAGTGCGCGTCTGGATGTTTGTTGAATTTAGTATACGGCGTAGACACGCTTACGCACTCGCGAGACGGACGGGTAATTAAAGGAATCATGTTTTCGGAACGAAGGAATCGATGAAAGTAAAAGCGTGCGTATAAGGGCTCTGTCAGGGCCGTAAGAAGAAACTTTCGACACAGTTAAAGCGTACGTTAACGCGAAAAAGAGCTGGCGCGTTTTATATTATCCCATAGCGATGGTAATAATATGGCGCGATGCTGCTTCTGTTTGATCGTATATTAGTCGAAAGCAAACGACTGTCGGTAATTAAGGTAATTGGGGGAAGATGCCCGAGGTTGCTCGTCAAATTTACGAAACGCCTTATACGTCTCTAAATCAACCAACTTTGATCGTTATCCAAATCACGCACTGTGAAGCCACGAACACCACCGCTAAATTAACGAAAATCAAACGTAAATCATAAAACTAACGATTCTGCCAGTACGCGATACGAACAAGCTCCTCGTTAAGCGTCCGGATTCGCATTTTTTATTCGCGCCGGCTATATCGGCGGCCGATCGAACGTCATCTGCCAATTGTCCTCCGTCCGATTTTCTCACGTAGGTTCGCATCGTGTGCTGCAACTGCTGCACGCTGTTTATCGAAATGAGCAAGCCGCGGCCGCTAACGCGGCATCTTACTCCGACGCGATTTATACGCGTCTCGGACGAACGCGTTGGGGCAGATGCCAAGCTCGTTAAGCAAGTCAAATTGCACGTCGATCGTTGGCTCAGAAGTCGGGATAAATAAGAAAAATAGCTGTTTCCAGCTAACGACCCGACTCGAGCAGGCCTTCCTTCTCTTTTCTAGACCGCGATGTACGAAGAACATCGAGCGGCAGCAGAAATATTTACCAACGTCGTAGTAGCGTAACCTTTTTCGACGTGGTTAGGCACGCTGTGAAAACAAATGCCAACCGATGTGTTCACCGATCGACGTAACGCAAGAGGAAAGAAGTCGTAGACGCGATCGCGCCAACGTACGCTGGATAAACTCGCGGTTAGCATCTCCTGTTTGTCGCTTCATCGGTCGTCGTCTATAGGCTGCCGCGTTTTTATACATTCGCGGGCAAATTAAGCAAAGTAGTAGTACCGAGCGTCTCTTCCCACATCCCACGAGTAATTTGGTTCTTTTCGGTGCTGGTATCGCGTGAAAACAAACGATCGCCGATAGGCAAATCGATTACGTCGTACATTCCGCAAATTTCCGCTCCAAAGGACATTGACACGATTTACGATCGCCTACGTACGTATCATGGTTCGTGGAGAGACGAGCGACGTTCGTAACCAGCCGATCTAATAGGAAAAATTGCATCCACGGAAGAACGAAATCGGTTTGCCGTGTGCAAAAGGACACGTAACGTGGACGACTGTGTTAAGGATATATCCTCGCATCGATCGCGTCCCGATTTCGACGAATTTCATTCTTTTCTCTTTCGTAAACAGCGAATGAAATTTAAAAGGCCTTGCAAGTTGTCGGCAGGATGGTGGCTGGAAACGAAACAACGAGATATTCGTAAAATGCGAATAGCGAAAATCATTATTGTTACACGGATAAGGATTTACACGCGTGAATTCAACACGCTGCCGTCGTTATCGAGGCGCTTCGCGAGGCTGCATTCGCTAGTCGGAAATCCGTATGCGCGGCAGTGGCCGAATATTACGAATAACACGGTGGAATTAATCGTGAAAGGAGTAACCGGGGATTCGAGCAAGCAGTTGATCTTGATGATTCAACGGTTAACTCAATCAGCTCGATCAATAGGTTTTTAGATAACCTAACGGTCGATTAATCAAGATTCTGCGTGCACAAAGGGTCAACGCGCGGGAAGAAACGAACGAGTCTCGACCGAACGATCCTCGACGAAGGAGAGGAGGGATCAAAGAGACGCGACCAACGAGAAGGACCAGGCAAAGTAGAGAAAGAAGTCAAAGGAGGCTACTACATGGACAGCAAGTACGACGCCGTCTTTTCGCACCTGCGCGTATTTTCGCTCCTTGGGCCGAGATTCGTTTCCTCGTGCGGCTGATTTACCCTAGCAATAAGAAGAGAAAGCAAGCCAAGCCCTAAAACTCAAGCTATGCCGATCGTTAGCTGGATGGACGTTTGGCCGTGTTTTTAGGATAAAGATCGTAATTTAAGTGGCAAGGGAAGTTGGAAAGGAGGAAAAAGAACCGATAGAACAAGAACCGGCGTAGGTATTTTAAACGCCACTTCCTCCTCGAGTTTTCCTCGAAAGAGGGGAACCGGATGCCATCTATCGCGAGCGTCTGCTTCCTTTTGCTCCCTCTTGGAATTAACCGGACGAACGAGAAAGAAGGGACACCTCTCTCTCTCTCTCTCTCTCTCTCTCTCTCTCTCGCTCGCTCGCTCGCTCGCTCGAGAAGAGACTCGCCAAGGTGGAAGAAGAGAGAAAGGGTGGAGAGATCGGAGGAGAGAAGAAGATCGAATTGACCGCTCGTCGAATTCTCGAAAGGAAGAACGAGGCAACGAGACGGAGATAGCGAAAAAGAAAAGTCCAAGGTCCGCGCTTCCGGTCCGGATACAGACCGGTTCTCTTCCCTACAGCGCGAGAAGGAGAGAACAGCCGGACGCGTATTCTGGAATGTTTCTTCTTTTTCTTCTTTTTCTTCTTTTTCTTCCAACCTGCGTAGTATCCTAGTCTCTTTAGCCGACATCTCCTAAATTCGAAATAAATCTCGGCCGATTGATCTGCACGCGATAACGTTTGCAACGCGAAAATTCGCTCCTATGTTACTGCACTATGTACTGTGAAAAACACGAGCAAGGTAAAGAGGGGACGACGTTACGATACTCCACGCTCGTATAAGTAGAATGACACGCAAAAGGAATATACGAGCGAAACGTTGATCGATAACAAACGATTCTTCGTTATATTTGTAATTTGACCGCTTGTTAGCGCTTGTTTCGGCGAAACTGAATTTGCATATCGACGAGACCGAGAACGCGCAACGCGAATTCGCAACAGAAACGTAAGGTAAAATGTGGCGAGCATTTTTTCGAAATTTCTGTAGGGAAATTTTTCACGCCGAAGCTTCGATCCACGTTTCGTCGATCGATATGTATCTGTACGAGGCCAAGTATTCGGCTGAAATTGACGCGAACAAGTTCCAAGAACGATACACGGCATTTCTTTTTCCGTCAGGTTCGTCGTTCGAGTATATCGCCGCAGAAAATTATTTCGCAGAAAATTCTTATCTAAAACGAACGTTCGTACTTGCAGACTATCTATTTACATGCGAAAAAGGTCTATAGGCCCGGTACGATCGGTAAGTCGTAAAAATCACTCGCTCGTATTGTCGTTGCGCGAGAAACCTCCTCTCTCCGTTAAGGCTAGAAGGCGCAAACGATAAGGAAAGAAGCAGTGGCTAGAAATTTGCCGGTGGTTAGACGTCCACACCTCGTCCGTGATCTTAACGATCGATCCAGCCCTTCCCCGAGGCTCTGCAGAATTTTCCATTCCCCTTACCACCCTGCTGCAATAGTGCTTCCTCCCTCGCTTCCGGGTTCCCGGCTCTTCCGGCCGGAATTACGTTTCCAAAGGCTTTCTTCCCCCCCCCCCCGCCGCCCACTTCCTCTTCCTTCTACGTCGTTTCTCCCCTTTAACCTCTTATCAGCCCTCTCGACTGCCATAGAAAATCGACGTAAAAACCTTTCCACCGTTTCCAACCTTCTCCAACTCTCTACACGACTCTGCAATTTTTTCTCCTCCGACCCTTCACAAATTAACACCGGTTTGTTTTAATTACTTTGCAACGACGTCCACTCTTTGTCCTTCCTTCGATCGAACCATCGCAACACGCTTTAGCTTCGACTTAACTAACCTCCTTTTAACCGGTATATCGTCGGGTCATGGGTGATTCCATTGGATTTCGGCTAGGTTACCTAATTTTAGATTATACGGTTAATTTTAACTCGCGTATTCTACGCTGTACGCGATAAATGTCATCGTCGATGGCCTTCGTTACGTAAGATTCGGATTACAGGCTAAAACTGAGAAGAACTCGAGCGAAACGATTCCACTCGTACCGTTGTGCACCGTACGGTGATATCAGTCCCCGCGTGCTTTCCACGCCAATTCACGCCAATTCCTACTTTTCCGCGCAAAATTCAACGAATCTTTCACACGTTGTGTCCCCGTATACCGTTAAATTTCGACGACGAGCAACGATCGAACGACATATCGGCTGACAGCTAACGCAGCTAGGTGTAGTACGTTAGTCTCTCTGTTTTTAAAAGCACGGGCTTTATTTCGAGAAGAAAAAAGGGGAACAACCATTCGCAAACTTTCTTATCTTTCTTCTCACTTGCATTCGTTATCGCGGAAACGTCCACGTTATCGGTATCGCTACAGCGAGTCGCGAATTATAAAAATAAAATTTTCTTTCTAGATTACGATGCAATTAGACAGAGCGTTAACGCGTAACTACAAAAGTATTTTCCAATCAAGTGCTATTTTTATCAGTTGTACGTTCCATTTTTATAGCGCAGTATCATCGAGTATCTCGAGATCTATTATCCGAATGTTCCGAGAAAATTCCAACGTCCTCGTGTTACGAGAAGATTCGACATTCGGCACAGGGGAGTGCAAAATCGTTTTTTTTATTTATTTATTATTTATTCTATATTCAAAACCAAGTTTACGCGTTATCTATTTTATAGGCTCGTCGCAAATACAGAAGCACGATTTTGGCAAATACATCCTCTGCTGGACATACCTCGGCGACAGGCTGTCATCTTATTCCAGTATTCCGTACGAGTTTCATAGCAGGTCAGCAGCACGTTTCCTTTTTAGCCTTCGTTTAACCCGATCCTTGCACTTTTGCACAGCTAGTCGACGAGGACGTCGCGCGACTCTTTCCCTCCTATGTTTCCACCGGGCGTTCGTCAACGTTTTCGGTACAATCGATTGATTTTGTTTGCAGTGATTCGAGTTCAGCCGTGTGGCTCCTTGCCCGTAGGACAATTTCACAGGGCCATACGTGGGTTTGACGATAACTCGAGGCACAATCGAGAGCGATAAACGCAATAAAAGCAGCCACAAGACCGGCAAAATACGACGAGAGGCGAAGAAGCACCGAAAAACATTCGCTCGCATGGCAATGTTGGAGGATGGAATGTTGTAAGACAAGGGGGATGGTAAGAGGAGTGTGGAGAAAGGTAGGGCGAGACTTTTAGAACTAAAAGGATGATCGCTTACAGAAACGACGGAGGAGAATAGGAATTAAGAACAAAGACGTACCCCGGCTGTAAGGCAACCAGGAAGAGAAGCAGTTACGAGGAGGACGAAATATTTCTAACAGAAGCGAGCGTATTTTCTTGCATACTGGTGCGAAAAGGTAGAAGAATTGGCAAGAGCAAATTAGACGAATAGCCGTAAATAGGAATAGAATGGAAAGCAGATTACGCAAAGAATAGAAAAGTGATAAGAACGGCGACGATAGGATCTAGCCTAGAGGTTTGAAAGTAACTTCAAATAGAAGAGCGCTCCAACGACTACAAGTCAAAACTCTAAGAACGCTACTAGACGCACCTTGATACCAAGATACCCACGGTCGAAGAAGAAATATCCATTTACAGTAATAGACACAGCAAAAGAGTTAACAACCACCGAAACCCTCTAGTCGCTCGATCACTCGACACGACCGACCAGATCCGCAGGCTAAAAAAACACTACCTAACCCCCTAGATTTAAACGCTAGGTTCGATCGAATCAAACATCCATTAAACGCTTAAAACCCAGGACATTGTAACACGACAGCCGAATTACTGACGATTCTGAACAGAATCGATTGCAATTTTAAAATAAATAAATTTAAAGAAAAAAGAAAAATAGAGGAGCGGCAAATAAGGAAGATCGAACGTTCGGAGAAAGATGGCAAGCGGCCGAAATAGACTGGACAAATAACGCAAACGTCGTACAGATATATCGTCTGTCTAATAATCAGGTAACGAAGCATTATGGCCATCGTATCGTCGATTTATTTTCTATACCGAGATTCGCTGTTCCCCCTTTTAATCAAATACCACATTATGTCTACGTATGTCTTGTTTCTACGTCTTCGACCAACAACTTTTTACGTTGTCCTGCCGTGCAAGAAAATACATATATTCCAGCGAATACAAGAGCGTGGAAATACTTTTTTCAGTCACCAACGGGAATAAATATTCAACGACGACGGTTAAATATTCCGGGAACTCGGTTTAGGGACTGGAGATCTCACGACGCGTAACTCGGCCGCGAAGATCACGCGAATTCTCGTCAAGTAACGCGTTCAAGTCGAATAGAACGATCCGCTTGCCGGATCTTCGTCAATAGGCACGATAGGAGGAGCGAGCGAACAGACGCAGATAAAGGAGGCCGTTGTCTGGCGTAGATTTGCGCCGAACCTCGGCTTTGCCGAACGGTCGCGACACACGCGACACGGGTTGTTCCTCTCGTTTCTTTTTTTCTTTTTCTTCCAACCGAGGGAAAAAGGAAAATAAAGAGCGAAGCGGTAACGCAGCCGCGCTAAGGAGGAAGGAATTATGCATGATTTTGTTCGGGCTCACGTGTTATGTAAATGATAACGTGCAACTTCCTGAATAACGATCAAGGAGCGTAAGCAACAGCCGCTCCGCTTAGCCGTCGCGTCGTATGCTCGCTCGTCAGTGTACATCGTGGATATGTGCGTAAGTATGAACGCGCGCGACCGTGCTTGCGCGTGCGCCGTTGTAAATGCAAGAGAAAGAGAGCGGGTGGGGAGGCAGGGCTACACATAAATCCTTCACACAGTTGGAAATTGAAGTGTACAGGGCACACAAAGAGGTTAAGCCAAGCTTTTTCCCCCCCTTTTTTATTTTTATTTAAATAGAATTTCGCTCGCCCAACGATTTCTGCTATTTCGTCGTCGCAAGATTTTTTTAAGTACCAAATGCAAGCAATAGGTTATACTTGCGATTGTTCTAATTGCGCGCGATTAAAATCGGGTCGTTAAAAGCGCGATATATTTCATTTTGCCGAGAATGTTCAACGGTCGGTTAAGTTTTCATTTCTCCGCGTTATTATTGACAATAATAATAATAATAATAATAACGGTTTATTTTTTCAGCTTCCCGATCAGGAAGAGGGCTCGCAGCAACTGTTACTCCGCCGATTGTTATTTGCCTCGCACTCTCGACTATACATACTTTTGATACGTACGATCAACTTGTGTCATTTTGTCGGTAGGAAATTTTTAAATTCCCTGATCGAGCGAATAGATTACGCTTGCTCTTAGTCTGATCTATTATTCTAAGAAATTAGCAATAAGACTACAATAGCAATAACCTGCCTGCGATAGGTTATATTTCTAATTGCCTATATATAAAACTTTACAAGTAGCGCGCGAATATTTAATTTTGCCGAGAACGCGAAATAATCGGTCAAACTTCTTTCTCCTTTTCAATCGCACAAAATTGTCCTCCTCACCGACGATAATTTCCCATTATTGTCGTTATTACTCATCGTTATTGCTATTTCGCTGTTACCGCAGCTAACGAATAAATTGTAAAGATTCTAGAATATCGCGTGATTTACAGGTTATAGGAGGCACCCAACTTGCCGACACGTTCGAAGCGTTTAAATCAAGAGCAGAAACGAATATATCGATGGAATATATAAATCGATAAATATAACGCGGTAAATAATTGAAGCGAGCCGATGTTTTATAAAGTAAGTGATTCATTGTCAATAACTGGTAAACTAACGGTTGATATTTAAATTTATAATATAGAAATTTGTGTATATGCTGCATATTATGTGAAGCGTGAACTATAACCTATAACTTAATTTTCATAGAGATCTGGCCTGGAATTTTTTTAACGCATTTGAATTTCAAACTGGATTTTCACGACATCGGAGAACTATCACTTGCGTTTCTTCGGTGCTCCGTGTCTCCGTGTAACGACTATTACTAGATAATTTAATAACAGTAGCTGAATCTCCTCCTGTTACACTTCCAATTAATAACTCGATACCGATTAAAAGCAAACAGAGATATTACAGCTATTATTGGAATTAATAATTGAGAATTTTTTAGATGCATTCATAGATATACTTTCTCGGGAGGAGAACGAGGGGATGGTTGCAAGTTTTATCGTTATCTGTAATCCCATACGCCGATTAACTGTCTCTTTTTTCTTGTAACAGTAGTTCCGTTGGAATTTAGGTTAGGTTGTTAAACTAATTACAACGACGAGCAAGCTATACGCGCTTGGAAAACAATTTTTCATTGTTCTACCAAATATGCATCATTACAACGATGCTTTGTGAATGCTTTGTGAATGCTTTGTGAATGCTTTGTGAATACTTTGTATTAGATGGAAGAAAGGAAGCGGCTACTAAACGCAGAATGCTGGTGGCGTAAGGCAAGTTTGTTTACAACGCGACCAAACTTCCATCGATACGTTTCGTGTCGATTAACAGAGTGTAAATACGTATGTACAAACGAGCTGGTGCACGACCAGTTTCGAACGACGCTGGAAAATGCTCGACTAAACCGATTTTGGTGGAACGAAGCTCGGTGTGAGTCATTGGACAGGCACAGACGAAACGAAACGAAACGATTTGCTTTGGGTATTTACGCGATATATCGTGGATTGTATCTTAATTTGGATACAATGTACTTCCGGAGAATGTACACCGACGTATAAACTAGGCTGATAATAACATCGATAGGAAGAGCTTTTGTCGTCGTAAATAACAGGCCGTTAATTAAAATGACAAAATATTCTAAGAATAATTCCATAATTCATCGTATTCAATATGATAAAAAATGGATAACCGTGATATTAAAATTTATCTCAACGTACGTCATGATCGTAGGAACGTAAAGGATGTTTCAACATTTTGAAACTCATCGGGGAAGGTTCGATATTCGAGTAAGAGAATCTTACATGGACGATAAAATCAGATTAATTTCATAACTCGACTAATAGACCATAGCCGTTTTAATGGACGATAAAGGTTGGTCGCAATTTGAAGATTATCATCGATCAGACAAGTTGTTCGCGTCCTTTAAATATCCAAATGAAATTAAAGCTTTCCATTTCGTAATATAGCTGTGGATAGGACTAAAGAAACGTTGCAACGAAAAGGTGGGAAAGTTGTTGTTACGCTGCGAATACGATTCGATTGTTTTACATAAACTCGAGACGATTCTCCGCGGTGGAAATCGCTTCACGGTGGTATTTTCGAATTGCAGGCGACGAAAAGGACGCGAGATGCGAAAGGAGGAGGAAGGGAGGAGGAAGGGAAGAGGAAGGGAAGAGGAAGGGAAGAGGAAGGGAAGAGGAAGGGAAGAAGAAGAAGAGAAGAGGAAGAGAAGAAGCGACAAAGTTGAGGAAATGGCCAAGCGATGCGCGACAAATGTCGTTGGATTTCGCCTGGCGGAGCCGTTTAAAGAGAGCCGTCGAGTAACAGGTCGAACGAAGATTACGCGTAAGTGGAAATAAGAAGAAAGCAGGAATAAGGTGGTTACCTCGATCGCGGCTCAGCCGATAAACCGTCCGATGCGGCGTAATATCAATGGTGTAGATCGGTCAGCGAGTCGAAGCGAATCCCCTCGGCGGTGGTCATCGGGCAGAAATCCGCGCCCTAATACGTCGCGACTACAGCCTGGCATCCACAGGTATCCTCGAGACACCGACCACGCGCACGTGTATCTTTTCTTCCGCTGCTCTTCTCTGTCTCTCTCGGTTCGCCCGTCCGTCCGTCCGTCCGTCCCTCCCTCTTTCCCACTCCTTTCTTCCGCACCTTCTACGTATTTATTTATACACCCATTCCAATATCCCCGCTAATCGTACAGATCCCCTATGTCGTTCGCACACAACCAGAGATCCGCCTTCAACACGATCAAACGTTCAGCAGATATCTGTACAGGGATATCGGCTTTCGGTGTCCGTGTGAGAAAAGTCTGGACTTGGCTATCGAAATGTTCATGCGTGTGTATACGCGTGTATATCACAGAGCTATCTACGCGGTTAAGTGTATCACAGTCGGCACCACTGGTCGAATATCACTCTCCCTCTCTGCCGTTTCTCAGCCGTTTCTCAGCCGTTTCTCAGCCGTTTCTCTTCTCTCTCGTTTCTGTCTTTCTTCGGCTATTCGCTGCTCCCACAGAGCAGCAGGCGGCGGTGGCGGCTATCGCGGGTCTACGAGGCAGCCAGCGGTAACCGAATTCGAGGAGGATACACGAAACGGATTTCCTTTCACCTCGGAGACACGACTCGAGTCTTTAAGAGCCACGACGACTACGACTACGCGGCAAAATCCACTCACTGAGTGTCGAAGCTGGCGAGCGACTGAGCCGCGGCCGCGATCTCCGCTGGAAGCTTGCCGCCACACACCCCACTCCTGCGGCGCGCGCCATGAGAGACTGGCGGCGGTGCGCATGCGCGAGACTTGCCGCGCCGTATAACGCGTTCGACGAACGGAGACAAATGGACCACCGGGACGCGCGACCCTTCGAGTCCGACGAGGACGAATAGATGGCCGGTTATACGGCGCGAACGGAAATAATCGAAGCGTTGTAATCGAGTGGGAAATACCATAGGACGTTGGAGGGGGCTTCACCGACTTCCTCGTAGCTTCCTCGTAATCGCGATCCTCGCTGTCGACGCGCACCTACCTTTTTGCCAGCTCCAACGTCTCCCCGAGGTCGAACCCCACTTTTCTAACGCCGATGCCGACTTATCTCTTTTTCCTTCATCGTCCCTCCGTTTTCACCTTACGCGAAATTTGCATCGCCTGTACGTTCTCGTTTCTTCGAAATTGCAAATGTCTCTTTCCACGCGCCGCACCAGCCGATGAAATTATAGCTAGTAGAGAGAGAGAGAGAGAGAGAGGGAGAGAGGGAGAGAGGGAGAGAGATTATTGATCGTACAACGAAGGTATTAATTTAGATAGATTGGACGTTGTTTTATTAAAATTTAGGACGAACGCTTGGAATCGGAAAAATGTTGCGCTCGTAAGAGAAAGTTCATAGTTTCTGAGTTGCATAAAACTTGACAGTCGTTCCGGGTTCGAGAAAAAGCCTAATTTTTTTGAGATATTCGCGCAAAGGTTTTGTCGCGATCCGCGTATCGACAGTGTGCTGCGAGCAAATTCGTCACGTTGGAAAAACGGTTGAACGAATTAAAGCACAAACGAGAACCGACCGGGGGTTAACGAACTGGCGCGAGAAGGCTCGATTTAGTCGTGTGTAAGTGAAAGAATTTTCGAGTTTCGTGGCCGAGAAGGTGTCTGTTGACCCGACCAAATGTTAGATTACCGAATCGGACGGAAAGTAGTCACGTCAAATAATTCTGTCAAGCTGATAAGATATAAGAAGTCGATATCCCAACGACCTCTAAAAACAGTAATCTCTCTTTCTTTATTTCACCCAAACTTTTATTCAACGTTTAGGATATTATCGGCCATGATTAAGGGGAATTAATATTATTGGCGAAATTTCACGAGTCGCAAGTTGCAGATCGTCGATGTTTAACGAACTGGCTCGCGTAACAGCGATCGATTAGATAATAAAACGAGCCAGGTTCTGTCCGTAGGTTCGATCGCATAAACAATTTCACGTGAAACCGTGAAACTTTGTTCGTGTAGTAGAAATTTGCGTTACGTTTGATCCAATTTGTCATAGCATTCGCTATATGTGGCAAGTATTAGTCATAGTAAATCCAACGATGATCGTCCGGTTACGGTCAAGACGGTTCGAACGTTTGCAAGATTTATTGCTTCGTAGTTACGCAATATCGTAGTTATCGCGTACTTTTCTCGATTTACCGCCATGTTAATTGCAGCGGATCGATTTCAATTTGCACGGTTTCTTCAAAACTTGTACGAGAGAGAGACCGTTCTCGCGGAGGAAAAGGCAGGTTTCTCTCTATAAATTTGTCGAGGGACAGACAGTTGCGGTTTTCAAGATGATCCGAATAAAAAATGCCGCATATGCGTACGCGTGATAGCGTTTCCTCGAAGATAAAATCACGGAGCGGCAGTTTGGAGACGTTAATCGTCGTTACTTAACGAACAGGTGCATAGGTGCCGCGTTTCTCCCCTTTCTTCCGTTTTCTTCCGCAAGAATCGGCAGGCGAGTTTGAAGAAGGACCCCTCCGAGAAACGATGCAGGTAGCCCACGTTTCAGGACGCCCACAAACCTGTTTTACCTGTTATATCCCGGCTGGCTTATGAGTACTACCGATTCTTACGCTTGATCTTTTCCTTCTACCTCCTTTTTCCCTGCCTAAAGGATCCTACAAACAGCGAGACAGCGAGACAGCGAGACAGCGAGACAGCGAGAGCGAGAGCGAGAGAGAGAGAGGCAGAGGCAGAGGGAGAGAAAAGACGGAAACATGGAACTTACCAGTCGATCGAACCGCAAACTGTATTTAGGAAATTCCATACTGCGTGACGTTTGATTTATCGTAAGTAAAAAAAAAAAAAAAAAAAAAAAAAAAAAAAAGCAAGTTTGCCGATCGCGCATTTAGAAATTTTTAAACGGACCGCCAAGCGAGTCGGAGGCGCAGGAGTGGACGATATTTTTGGAAACATCAAACGCGATCGATATAGGCAAGCGTTGGAGGAAGGACGAAGAAGAAAAAAAAAAACGCTGTTTTCATAGTGTCAGCGGCTAAAATAGGAAATTGAAAAAAATTTTGACACAAATTTAAGCGGCGCGGATCCGAGGCCCGGGTATTCAGAAACATTTCTCTCGAAAAATATTGTGTCGGTGGTTCTTTTAGAACAAGATCCTTTGGAATTCGAGTCCAAGATTTAATAGGTCCCCGAGATGGGTAGTAGAAAGGAGCCGGTAACTTTTCAGGACGATCCTTTCTTCGATCGATCAGATGTAAGCGTAAGCAAGCAGGATTCCGAGGAGTTCCATTGTGGATCATCCTTCTTCTTTCAGAAGGAAAAAAGATTTTGACCCCGAGTCCTCGCACATACCTGTGCCATGATTAATGCTACGCCTCCTCGGAAACCTTTTTCCTTGCTCGACAACTGCCGGAAAATCCGGCCGAGCCTGTAACATCGTCTCCAACTCCGCCTGTCGCGTTCAACAAAATCATTTACAACTCGATGTTACTACGCCAGATTAACCAACTACTCGCACTCGCGCCGCTTGCCACGGATATTGCCATATCTGCCGATATCTGGCAAAAGTTGGTTGCTCTTCGTTTTCTGCTTGTCTCCTTACGAATCTGTTATTTCACTCGTGCCCTATATCCTATCCTATACGTCTTGCGACACGAAATACCGCGGAGAGCGAGAGAGAGCGAGAGAGAGAGCGAGAGAGAGCGAGAGAGACGCGGGACACGATAGGAAACGACAAATGGAAGGAGAATATAAATAGCGTATTTGGAGGCAGATTGGCGAGAGGGTGGTGCGCGTACGTAGTAGAAAATTCGAGCAATTGGCAGGGAAAGCGAATTGCAAGGAAAATGAAAGAAACGCGAAAGAAAGGGCAGACGATCGACGCGTCGCAGCTAATCAGCATCTGTCTCTGGTCGAAAGAGTCGTTCGGATTGTTCCAGACTCGATCGATCGCGCGAAAATAGTGCGCGCGACGAGCTAAAGATACAATTTGTTCCAGCTTTCGAACGAACGCGATACGTTTAAACGACGTTTCAAATTGTTTTTTACGAACGCTCGGGACGAAGCGTAGGAAAAGACTGGCCGGGAAACGTACAGAGTCACGTGCACGAAAGAATCGGCGGTTTTGAAAATACCCTTCGTTAGAACAGCCGTTCAGAGTACACGGTTGAAACCAGACCGATCAGAATTCTGAACGTTTCGCGTCTTGGGAAGAGGAATTTGCTTTGTCGCGGTTACGTCAACGCATCGGCCGAAGGAAGAAAGAAAGGGAGATGTTGCAGCCTCGAAGAATGCCGTGTAACGATGCTGCACATCCGGGAGGACGACTGAAACGACGTCGATCCCCTCCGCCGTGCAAAGGTCCCTTCTCTTCTTTTTCTGCCTCTCCTCTCCTCCTCTCCTCCTCTTCGGCCGCTCGTTTTCCTCTCCGCGCTTCCTACTTTATTTCTCTCAATTATCCTCCTTCTTCGCCTTTTCCGCCCACCCCTTTCCTTTCCCTTTGTTTCCGCCACTTTCCTTCTCCCTTCTTCCCTCCGTCCGTCATTCCACGTTCCATTTTTCTAATCCGCGCCCCTCCTCTCTTTTCTTCGTACCTCTTTTCTTCCGCGTTTCTTCCCGCTTCCCACTTACTTACAGTTTCGTTTCACTGCCGCCTCTCCTTCAACTTTGATTTTTTCGATCGCGTTTCGTTCGACTTTAGTCGTCTCGTTTCTAACCTTTGTGTGTGTTTGCGCGCGCGCGCGTGTGTGCGCGCTGCTCGTAGATTATAATACAGGATTAGACGGAGGTGAGAGATGCCGTGGCGTAATCGCTCAAGAACACAGAAGGAGAAGGTGGAAGAGCGGCTGCTCGCCGGTAGAAAGAGAAGGACAGCCGTGGATCGGAGGAGGAACTCGGTGAATCCCAGAGAGACTAGTTTCCATCATCCGTTCTCCTGTTTGTGGAGCAAGAACATTTACCATTCGAGTGCATCATACTCGTCCAATTAATGCCCGCTTGATCGACTCAAACTTTTACATTTCTTCTTCTTCTTCTTCTTCTTCTTCTTCTTCTTCTTCTTCTTCTTCTTCTTCTTCTTCTTCTTCTTCTTAGATCTTATACGGTCGAACGAGAAAGGTAACAGATTTTACGTCTAACGATCTTTGTTACGAGGTTCAGCACCTCGTGGTTTAATTAGATACGCGCGCTTAATGCCGACCAGTGTTAACCGCGTATGTACCTGCGTTTTTAGGCCCCGAAGAAGATAGCCGTAACGCCGGCGGAACGTCGGACAGAAATTCCTTTTGGACGCAGCTTCTAGCCGACAGTCTCCAGCAACAGCTGTCAAGTGTGTACGACGATCGGGCCTGTGAGAGCCTCGAATCTCTCAACTAGATACGCTTCTCGGAAGATGCAGTCGTCGGAATCGCGTAATATTTCTTTTCGCCAAATTATTTCAAATCTGTCGTTTACGATCAGTAAACGTAAGGTAGGTCGCGGCACGGCGTCCGAAAAGACGGCGCAAAGGTCTTTGCGCAAACGTTGGACGCTGTTAGCCGCTGGATACAGGTGGAAGGTATTTCGGCGTAACGCGAATATTCTTTGGTCAAACGATCGAAGTGGTTCTTTGCTTTTCCACAGGAGAATGTTGCACGATCCGAACGGTCCGATTCCCACGAGAAATATACGTTAACGAGTTGCGCGTTCCGTGTGCGGATGATCGTCGGATGGCGACGGTTCGGCGAGAATAAAACTTGATCTCGACTCGGTAGGTACGCTAAATACAAATACGTTAATTATGAACAATTTCAATGGGAAATAGGTAAATTCCGATATCCGATGGTAACGTAGGGATATCGCTCGAGACTAGACAGCGTCGTTCCAACGTGCATTCGTCCGACGAGAAATTACGTTCGTGCAAGAGAAATTTCTTTCGTTTCAAGAACGCGATAACGCTAGGTACATAATACGCGATAAGGATATATCATTGTTTTTTCGTATGTTGCGGGATTAATAATCGATATTCTCATCCTTGAAACGTTAAGAGTGTCGTCGCGTGTTACTATATATTATACGAAGACAATGTTGGTTGTTCTATATCGTTGAAACGTTTCCTCCACCTATGGCGTTCTACGTACTAAGTATTTAAAACACTTGAACCAATATTTCCTCGCAGGTGAACTAATATCGTTGGCGAAATTTAACAAGTTACAATTTCTCGGTCGTAAGCAATTTCTCTACGGCCGATATTTACCTAGTTCGTAAGTTGCGTCTCTTCTCGTTGCTTCGGTTTTCTAATTACCGTTTAAATCTGTTAATTTATCGGCTCTTTCGATCCTAGTCGACGTAATAATTCGCGAAACGAACGTCCGCCAAACTGGACGTTATCGGGAAAAGCGTTTGAAATCTTGTCCGAACGGTGACCTGCAACGTCCGATGCATTTTTTGATCGTCTAGACAAAGCTGGTCAGGTACTTGAATCGAACGACGATTAATTTAAAAGATATTTTAACTCTAATCTCGTAAGGCTTATCGCACGAAAGACAAGCAGAGATAAGACCGTGTTTTCATGTTTATGTTTCCCTTTTCTTTCGTACGCTTGATCGTTCGATGAAATCAACGTCGAAATATCTTTTAAACCGAGCGTTTTCGGACAGCAGTAAGCAGCGTAGCAGCGGACGGTGGCGGAGAATTAAAAACTGCATCGAACGGCGTACAGAGAAATGTATAGTTCTGTTCGAATGAAGTTCGCGTCGACGTCTGACGTCCTCGACGACTCGAACCGGAACAGGATTCGATCGAAACGCTTTTTCCAGTGATATATCTAGTTTACAGGTAGGAAGTTAACCTTTAAAGAACAGTTTTTCTGCAATTAATGGAAGAGCGATTTTTTCAACCGCGTTCGTTTCAACCGCGAAGACGAACATCTCGATTTACGTAGGACTGCGCTCTGTAACGGACGTACCGCCGAATTTCAAGGAAACGGAGAAAAAGAGAGAGGGGGGGGGAGGGGGGGGGGAGAGGGTCTGCGGCACGAACAGCCAAAGATAACGATAAGTTGGCCTGGGTGAAAATTCGAGACGCCGAAACGAAATCTAAGGCGGCGAATTACGCGAGATGACGATCGGCTGAACGCAAAGGAGAGAGAAACCGTGGCGATTAATTTTTATCGCTTGGATATTGATCTCTATTGGCAGCGGCGATCGATGCAGGATTCGAAGAAAAGATAGAAGCCGCGCTGCCCGAACGAATCGGCATAGGCGATGAAATTGAGAAAATGGCTAGGCGCGTGCGCGTGCATTTAAACGAGCAAAAGGTACACGGAATTAGATAATCGTACAAACGTGGCAACTTAGTACGTACGATGTTTCGAAACCTTTTTCCCTTCCTCTGTCTCTCACTCTGCCCCTCCGCAACTTTGCTCGCCGTCCTTCCTCCTCGTGGTTCGCTCGCTCTCTCTTGGCCTTTCTTTCTGCGGTCTCCCGCGATTTCTAATTGGGCAACGCAATTTCCTTCCTTCGACTCACAGGAGGAATTCCTCGATTGCGCCAACACCGACGTCGATTACTAAACTTTTCTCTCCTCGTCTATCTTTCCCGTCGTCTGCGCCAGGGCTTCTTAAACCTCCGGCTATTCCCATATGGGATCGCGTAACGGAATCACGGGGCCGTGAAAACTTTTCCGACTGCCACGAGCCGATGAAACGACCAACCTCCTCCATGGTCCGTGGTCGAACGCGATCCGGAACAACGCATCGAACGTTTAATCCACGTGATTTACGTTCGACTGTCATTAGTTAGACGCGGTACGAGAACGTTGTTGTCCCTGTCGTGCGAAAAATCGTCCAACGGGCCACGGATTCTTTCTGGTCTCGTAGTTGGCTCGCAGTTGGCTCGCAGTTGGCTCGCAGTTGACTCGCAAACCACGTGGCTGAAAATGAGATCGATCAAGATGGAAAAGGGAAGCACGTCGCCTTACGGTTAAATGGAATAAAGTGGCCGATCCTCTGGAAATAATAAATCTAAAGACAGTTACTCGTGGCACATGTTCCAGCGTTACGTATCGGAGGCGAGACTTTCAAGTTTACCTGTTCGTTCTCTTTTTTTTTTTTTTTTTCAGACAACGACCAGAGAAACGTGGAGGATACGGACAGTTTGAACGTAGGAAGCCTCGAGAGTTTTGGCGCGGATAATATGGAAACCGAATTTGCAAGTAAGTAGCAAGCAACGTTCGAAGCAAAACGCGTACACGCTGTTTAACGAGCCAGGACGAAACAAAACGTGGTCAAAGGAAAAGCAGGAATTGAAATGGAATAGGATGCCGCGTAAAAGGAAACGGTAACAAGTGGTAAAGTTACGAATATAGCAAAGGATCGTTTAAGATCGAGCTTCTTTCGTTTGTTATCGATCGATGTTTTATTCGTACGCTTGTTTTAACGTATCTCTCTGTGTACACAACTGGCGTTGCGCAAAATTTTCCCGGGCAAAATGGGGTCGCGAATCGGCAAAGCTTAGGAAGCGGCGTCCTAAACGAAGGTACGCTGTCTCAGTTCTCTAGGCAAAACGCTCCGATTCTCCTAAATGCTCCCAACTCGCCCGCAATTCCTATTTCTGTGTATTTGTGGCCTTTACCCTCTACCGTTTATCCGATTTATCCGTGTTGTATCGAACGGTAGCGCGTCGATAGGAATTTTAATCAGTGAAATTTTTATCTCACGATATCGCGCCCGACCATCGAATAATATCGTTTCCTGGCGACTTCTCTCGTTGGAAATTATTTACCAGAAAAATACCACCACCGGTTATCGTCGAATTAACGAATAACTTCTCGATCGAAAGCAACGGAGGCGTTAAAAAAAAAAAAAAAAACGCTCGAGTACGGTTTATCGTTTTTCGAGTACCGAGAGCAACAAAAGTCTCGGCTGTAATTTACGCAAACGAAGAAACAAAAGCTAGCCGTTAGAAGGAGGAAAATGAAAATGTTTCACTCGCGAATTTTGTTCTTCCTCGGTTACGAATTATTATGTCACTCGTTACGAGTTTCGAAGAACTCGTAGCTAGCGAAGCACGCACAGGACGCGTACGATGCTTTCACGCTCTTCCGCGACAATTTCAACAAAAGTTGTTCCGTAATCTTATCGATGCATCGAGCCGTCAAAAATTTCTATCCATCGCGCGCGAAAGCCAAGATCGTCGGCCGAGATAAATGCAGATAAATCGAGATATAGCGCAACGAAAAGAGGAACGTAGAAGTCGAGTATTTAAATGGAAGGACTGGGAATGGAAGAAACGCGAACGAATTTAGTATCTGGTTGTCCTGCGATTTATTTATCGCGTTATATCATCTAATAATTAAACGGGCTTGTTGCTACTTTTATAATTTCTTGTAGCGCGACAACAGCGCGGTGGATGCTCCTTGCTCTTTGCCACTTTCCCTTCAGCCTTTCGAGCTACGAGAATTTGGCGGCAAGAAGATCGCGGCAAATTATTTTCACACCGGTTCGTCGTTTGCGAACGTGCACTGTCTTCGATCAGAATTAACGGCGGAACGTAGGGAAGAGGAGGCGAACGAATTAGGCGAACGAATTAGGCGAACGGATCAGGCGGAGAACTGCGTGTTGCGAGTTTTCGCTGCAGCCGACAAGACGATGCGACGAGCAGGGAAGACGGGAGAAATTTTCGACGAGGAGGGAAATTGTGGGACGAGCGAGACGAGAAATTGCGACTGTCGAGCAGAGTTTGGCCGTGAGAGAGGAGCGGTGGAAGAAGCGGCGGAGGGAGAGAGTGATAATTCTCGCAATAGCCGCGATCGATGGAAACCGATTTGGTTGCGGACACGCGACTAGAATATCTTCGCCTCGTGATTCGAGTGTCCCGCATAATTGAGTGGATTCCTCGGCCACGCGGATTCCGCTTTGCGTCGACACGGATTCCGTCTGCTGCCGATAATCGTGCGAACATCGCGCGCTTACTCGGCTTGCGCGCGCGACAAAAACGCATTCCTCCTCGTTGAACGACGCTCCTACGACGACGATAGGCGGCAAGCGGAAGCGGAGAATAGGAAAAATCCGTCGACGAAATGTCGACGTAACACGTTTTTGGAAAACGAGGTGTCTTCTTCCCGCCGAATCCCAAGACACTGTATCGACCCGACGAAATATTTCGAATTACGAGATGTGCCGCCGCGGTCGACGGTGCAATTTCGATAAGCATCGTTTTAATCGTCCGACAGCTCGATAAGCTTACGGCGAATTACGTAACGTCGATTTACTAATTTCGCTTCCGTCAAGATAAATATCGTTCCAGCCATTTGTCGGATCGTCGTAATCGCTAGATCGCGCGCTTTTACGAGGATCTGCGAGAAATTCGAAAGCGCAGAAGCCCGCCTATCGCCAATAGTTCACTGTTACAAGGTATGTACGTAAAGGTTTCCGCGGTAGGCTAGTCGATCCGTTCTTTTTGCTTATATTCGCAGGAAACGCTGCCGATACAGCCCCCTTGCGTCGTCCGTCAGTTGCTCGCACAGTGTCCGCGTTTTCTCTTCTCGTTCTTCTATGTACGTTGGTCTCGTGGTAGCGACGTTCTACAGGATAGACGTTTCAGGGCATCGTCGCGCGTAAACGACGGTAGGACACGGAGGAAAACGAGGGCAAGAGGAAGACGGAATTGGAAGGTTCGCGGAGGAGACAGAAGATTGCAAGGCGGTGTCTAGTTAGAGGCGCGCGCGATACATCTTGGAGTTTATTTTTCGCCAAAACAGAGCGTCCGGCGAAAAACTTCGATCGCAGGTTTCTGCCATTCGGTCCGCGATTGGCCGACTTTAACCGTACTTGCGAAATTCCGTCCGCACGGAAGAACGTTGTTCTTCGTCGACTTATTTATCGAGCGGCGGGACGCTGCGCGTAAACGTAGCAGCGTGTAAACCGGATCGCGCTAAAGGCCAACGCGAGCTTTCGTTTGTTCGATTCGCCTTATCGGGTGGTCGCGCGTCTTGCTTTCGGCAATTTTTCGCGTTACTGGCCACGCTGCTCGGCGAGTGGAGCGCGGTCGGCCGCTCGTCGACCAAACAAAAGTAACTTTGGAATTTCCCATGTCCGACTCGTTGTTGATCGCTGGCCAATCTGCGTGTGTGCGCGCGCGCATACCTGGTAAGAGTTTGGCTGGGCAGATAAGACAGCTTGGACCGCGGTAGACGAACGACGATACGGGCGAACAGGTTGAGACAAAGGCTGGCGCGATAGAGTGTGGCGGGTGAGACGGTTGCGCGGCTGTGGTGGGCTGTGGTGGGCTGTGGTGGGCTGAGAAGGCTGAGAAGGCTGCGAAGGCTGAGAAGGCTGAGAAGGCTGAGAAGGCGCGAGAGGCAGGGGAAGAAGGGGCAGCGAACTAGAGACTAGAATCGAGTATTAATAGACTCGGGTGGCTGGAAGCCGGAACTGAAGAGCGCACCTCCTTCTAGTCGAGTCGCTCGTTCGAGTTATTCGAGGCGAGAAAGAGGGACACGTAGAGAGGGAGGGAGAGAGAGAGAGAGGCGGGCAGAAAGAAAGAAAGAAAGAGGGACAGGTAGGAAAAGCGAGAGAGCGAGATATCGGCTTATTTATAAACGCAAGATAAAGCGTGGCAGTGCCGCGTGAGAGGAAGCCGTTCGAGCATGGCTCCCACGCTTCTAGATACGCATTACGTATTCGCCTTAGCCTTTCGACTCTCGTAGGTCGCGCGGCCGCCCAAATCGACGAGCAAATCGACGAGCAAATCGACGAAGCAGCATCGTCGCGACGCTGACGCGCGCGGTCTATGGCTGTGACACGCCAGAGCGAATACGCGGACGTCGGATGTGGCGTTTGCACGGACGTCGCTCGAGCGTACGCAGCCTCCAAATATTTGGCCACTAACGAGCGCGGTCGTTCGCGATTCGTCGTTGGCCGCGGATGCCGAAAGATTCGGATATCCGCTAACCGCGCGAGTTGGATCGAGCGGTGGAAAGAACGGCCGGTGTAAATCAACGCGTCGGTATTGCTCGCGTGCCTGTAACGGGCTCGCGGCGTCCGTTCCCACAAGCCACGCGAAAAGCCGTGCGTACACCGAGAAATCCAACTTATAGATAATACGCGATACCGTACCGTTGCAACCGGTACTTTTCACTCGGCACTCGTTTCCAACTCGCGGCTTTGCCGCAGCGCGCTCGAGACGGTCGCGTAGCCGCCGGGCCACGTTGCTCCTTCGGATCGCCACCACCTGGTGCGCGAATCGAGCGGACGCGCGCGGCGCACCTTGGAGATTCGGTTGGTGGGATTCGGTTCGCGGCGGAGACGAAGAGGCAGAGATTTGAGATTCGTCGGCCGGCTTGCTGGCAATCGGCCGAAATTTCGCACGAGCGAGCGTGGAAGAAAGCCGGACGGCGTAGGATTTCCTCGGAATCGGAGGAAGAGGTCGAGCTGACGGATAGCCGGGCGAAAATAGAGTCGACCTCGCATAGACGCGTCTCTAGACACGAGGATAGACGCTAGGAATTCGACTTCCTGCGTAACACGTTCTCGAGAGAATCGATATAAATACGACGACGGGTCTACCGAATTAACGCGGTACGCGGTACGCGGTACGCGGTACGCGCGGAAATTTTATAGATCCGTCGCGATACGTACTCGGCGATCGGACCGACCGACCGGCTGTTACTCGACTATCCGATCACGCTGTTTCTTGCGCGATTTTTCCCACAGCCGTGGCTGTTATCCTCGCTCGGGCAAAAATCAACGCGCAGCGCGTTCTCGGCGATATCGGGGGACGAGCGTGGACGAAACCGACTACTACTCGGTAGAAGAAGAACGCCGGCAGCTAGATTTCCGAGGAAGAAACGTGGCAAAGGTTGGGAACCGGCGAGATGGAGGAAGAGGAGAACCGAGCGGAACTGAGGTCCGCGGAGCTTCCTTTCCTTCGGACACGCCTCGCTGCTTCTTCGTCCTATCCCACAGATTACCCCGACAGCTTCGCTCTCTTTCCGTCTTTCCGTCTTTCCTCGGCTATCTCTCTTATCCGCGTTCGTCTCTCCGTGCCGAACGCGACCATACGCCAACCACGACAATGCCGATCGCTGTTATAACCGTCTCGGCCTGCGGAGTAGGAACTACGTTCGACGCACCTACTTCCTGCACGACCATCGCCGACACACCGCGCTTCTTCTGCTCGTCGGTTGCGACCTCGCCGATCACCGTCGTCCCGCCTTTTCTTTCTAATCCAACGGTTTCCTCGCAGCGACTCCGCGTATTTGCCCAGTAGCTTGGCTGTCTCGCGCCTCGCAAGTCCCTAACGCCGAGCTAGAACCGAAACCGACGTACACTTCGCTCTCCGACCGTATCGAAAACCAGCGATCGTAGATCGTCGTCGACTCGATTCGTCGATTTTCCCTATCTCTCTCTCTCTCTCTCTCCGTCTCTCTCTCCGTCTCTCCGGAAGGTGTCTCGAGCACGTGGCTACGTAGGCGTGTATCGATACATCAGCGAGATACGTATCGCGGCTGGAAAAGCTCGATGACCTAATGGAAACTGGCGAGCGAACCGGCGAGATTCCTCGCGATCCGTCGTTGCTGCTAGATCTCTAACAAATACCGCGACCGAAATTGATCGTTCGTTTCGAGGACGCCGAAGCTGGTCCGCGAAACGATCGTTGGCAATTAGATTCGTTATTGGCTGCGGCGACCTCCTCTCTTCGAGTTCCTCTACTCCGGATAATTAGATAACAGCAGGAAACCGCTACGGCTTGCGTAATATCGATGTTGCGCAATCGATACCTTCACCTTATGCGCGGCTTACGTCGCCTCGCCGAGTGAAAATCACGAAGAGAGCGTGTGTACGCGATGGTGTACGCGATGGTCGATGCGATTGGAGGGGAGAGACGACAGACGGTGGACGGAGAAAGAGGAAGGACGGCGTTTGCAGAAAATCCAACAGCTTTTGCAAAAATGCTGCGCGGCCGCGATCTCGCGGAACACGGTGCGACCGATCCGGTGGCATCTGGTAGCGCGACGACGAGAAGGCGGCAACGTATCGGGCGCGCTTCCGTTTTGCAGGACCCGCGCGCCGCTGGGTAAGCCGTGGACGAGAGAGACACGGATCGGAAGGATTGGAAATCGGTAGGAAACGAGAGGAAGGACGGGCGGGAGGTGAGGGGAGAGGGAGGGGAGAGGGAGGGGGGGGAAGGAAAAGATCGGAAAAGGCAGGCAGGTAGGCAGCAGAGTGTTGCGGCATGCTCGAGCGAGCGTGATAGGTGATGTCATGGTGGTGGGTAAACTGCTGCAGGACACGCTACGACCCTCTCCACTCGAGAAACCCATGGCGATTGGGCCGAGCTACGCGCTATCGTTTGTACGCTGCAACATCGAGCCTCCGATGTCCGATATCGATCATATCGGCGGCATTACGTAAAACGGATAACGAGAAACTGCGATTTTGCAACGGCGCTGCCAGTGGCGGCGCTGCCAGTGGCGGCGCTGCCAGTGGCGGCGTTGGCGGAAGAGCTCGCGCGCGACAATTCGCGCCACCTTACCGCGATCCGGCAGCACCCTGTCCGCACGAGTCGTCGCATCCTTCAAACGGAGACTGGCATTTTTCTATAATCGGCGCGATGAAACTACAGCGCGTAGACGCGAAACCGGCGGCTCTGAACGTTTGATTACGTTGCCTCGAGCACGTAAGGAGCCACGGAAGAAGCCACGGAAGAAAGAAGGAGAGGAAGACCTCGCGGTGGAACGCGCGAGTTGGAAAAGGTTGCCGCGACGCGGCGCGACCGAACCGCCGGAGAAAGTGCGCTTCCGGCTGAAGGCGTTTCGACGCGTACTCGGACACCGGTAACGGCGTCGTTTACGCGCCGAACGCGATTATATAATCGTTTACGTCGCCAGAGTAACACCTTACGCCGCTAACCCAATTCCCTCTCTTTCTCCTTCTTTTTCCTACTTTTCTTCTTTCTTTTACGCCGGCCAAACCTTCCTGGGCACCCCGCGAGCGCCGCGACACCGTTCGCCATCCTCTCACCGTCCCGATGGCCACCGCCCTGTGCAGCGCAGTAGGCTGCGACGGTTGGTCATCGAGTCCGTCGCCCGTATCCGAGCCCCGTATCCGAGCCCCGTATCCGAGCCCCGTGGACGAGGAGCTTCGATCGCACCGGCCCGCCGACTCGAGGTAACCCAATTCCCTGGCGGGTCTGCCTCCTCGCTCCCGTCGCTTTCCTACCTCCGCGGCTCGCCGTAACCTCGCTGCTCCAGCTTGTCCGCCTATCGTTCGTTTGTCCGATCGCGCGGCGGCGATCCAGCCACTTGGAACAGTCGCCGGTTAATTTCTTCGTTCGATCGACGAACTCTGTTGTTGGACGGCGAGTCCAAGAGAGCGAAGAACGGCCGGAGGAAGGTGCAGAGGGACAGGCGATCGTCCCGCAACCGCGCACGAAGCATCACCAGACTTCCTGCGACGACGAAATCTTTATCGTTCGCCAGCCGTAATTAGTCTCGCCAGGCGTTCGGTTCCCACCAGCGACGATTAAACGCTTTGGCGATTCTCCCGTTCGGCCATCCTCCTCAAACATCCAGTTGTTCTTTAACTCGTGTTGTCCGACAAAGCGTTTCGCGGAGCGTCCTATCGAAAGAAATCTCAATTTCTTCGCGCGTAATTTCCTTTGTTCGTTGACCAAGTCGACCTTGCGCCGTTAAAGTATCGTCGAGCGATCGGATCGAGTGGGTCTCGCATTATCCGATCGGTCGAGCGCGTTAGCAACGACGCAAGAGACGGACGGAGAGAGAGAGAGAGAGAGAGAGAGAGAGGGAGCAGTGGCAAAGCGGTAAGTCGGTAGGCGGACTGGGTTCGCGTTAGAATAATAGCGTTATTAGAACTAGAAACCACGCGACTCGCAAGGCATTCGTGTTATTCGCCTTTCACCGGTACCGCGGCTTAATGCTCTTCTCAGGGCCGACCTCTTCGAGAACCTCCGCGTTTCTCGTTCGATCGTCCCTCTCGATTCGATATGTGCGCGGCTTCCTGCTCGCTGCGAATCTCTCTCCGTCTCTCTCCCTGTCTCTGGTTCATCGTCGACCGAGTTCGTTGGCGAAAATCGCCCTCGACGTCGTCGACGGACGGGCAAGAGGAGCTGTGCGCGGGCTGGAACTCTATCGAGCGCGGCTTCGATCCGCGCGAGGTGGATTGCCGGGCTATGGCGGCGGAGAATCTCGAAGGAAGGTGTGGCGCGAAGGAGGAGAAGCACGAGGTGCTCGGCAGGGGTTAGCTAGCTGGCTGGCTGGCAGGCATTTCATTTCCTCGGCGACTTCCGGCAAACGCGACGCTTCCGCCATATCGGGGCCGCCGCCGTCGCTGCCGCCGTCGCTGCCGCCGTCGCTGCCGCCGTCGCTGCCGCCGTCGCTGCCGCCACCGACGCCGACGTCGACGTCGCTTCGTCTTCCTGCGCTGCCTGCTTCCGGTTCCGCTTCCGCTTCCGCTTCCAGCCTCTCCGCCCTGCCTCTGCCCACCCTCTTCCCTCCGCTCCTCCCCGGGCCCCTCTTCCACCAGCCCGCGCCGCCTTTCCGCTTTCTCTCCGCCGTTCCCTTTTCCACTTCCGTTCGTTCCTTCCCCACCCCCACCCGTCCACTTCCGGCGTTCGCCATTCTCCGCCACCGCCGCCATCCCTCGCCACCCCCGTTACTTCCACCGACTTCTCCAGAGATTACTCCCATTTCACCGGCCAGAATTCCCCAGCCTTCGGGCGTTACCTCCGCGCTCCACGCTCCGCGCTCCACGCTCCGCGCTCCACGCTCCACGCTCCAGACGATCCTTCCTTCTAAATCGCCCCGACGAACACGCCCGACCATCCGTCTCTCGCCTGTTTTCCTATCTTTCCTTGCTTCGCGTTTAGCGAGTCGTCCAGTCGAGACGTTCGAAATCTAAACCTGCGATTCGCTTCTCCTCCGTCTTTCGCTTTACGCGTGCTTTTCCATCGTATCGAGAGCAAACGAGTTACAAAGCCGACCTACTTGCAAAGTAGTTTTTAACCAGTTTCTCGTTGGAAAAACAGGCAACGATCGGTCGCGTAAGGGTGGCGCACGTGTTGTGTCGCAGTCGGACAAGGGTAGCGTATCGCACGACCCGGCAACACGAGCCTCCGCGAGGGTTCTCGAACGCCGTTCCTCGAAAGCCACGCGAAAGCTGCGACTCGTCGTAGGCCACGGTTCAGCTTCCAGTTACAGATGCCAGCGTGCTCGACGAAAACAGTCGACCGAAATTTCTTCTTTCCTCGCCAAAAACTCGTATCCTACGCGTACGCTCGAAGCGGCGTGATTCGAGGAAATGGTACGTACGGTGGTACGTCTGGTTGGAAGAATTTGCTTCGTAGCAGGTGCGAAGGGCAGGGGAAGCCGTTTAATCGCGCGGAGAAGAGCCTTGGCTGCCACCCTCTGGCATATCGGATACCTGGAAATTCCGCCGATGTATTCGAGCCTAGCGGATTTCCAGGCGCGTTTCTCTCTCTTCATTCGTAAGGAATCGACGCGGCAGAATGCAGGTTCGTTCGTTGCACCGTGTGGACGAAAGCTGGGACAGCGGGACGAGAGAAAGGAGAGGAGCGCGAGGAGGATCGGAGAAGGAAGAACCTGCTGGTAAAAGTGGGACCTGTGCGTGGAGCGGAGGGTGCGCACAGGCTTGGGGATAGGTCATCCGACACCCTGCCAGGTCTCCAGGGTGAGAGTTAAATAGTATCATTGCCATATGGAAGGGCCCGCGCTGCGTCGTAAACCACGCAAGACACCATCTGTGACCGTTTCGACCAGACTCCCCTCGTTTTTCCATCGATCCGCCCTGCTCCTTCCACGAAGGCCACCTAACCGATCCAGCCGCCACGCAACGCCGCTTCTTCTGCCTCTCTCGCGCAAACGAAACCACCGAAATCTCCGAAACCTTCGAAATCTCCGGGAGGTCTTCCTCGAGGGATCCGCTGCGCCACGATTGCGACACACGTGAGACCTCCCCGAGAATCACGCCAGGAAACCGATACGCGCCGTGCTCTGCGCGCCATGCGCTTTTTTGCTTCCTGCTACGCTTCAAGGGCAGCCTGCTTTCCCAACCGTTTTCTCTTCTCTCCCTTCTCTTCTCTTCTCGTCCCATCTCTTTCCATCTCTTTCCATCCTTCCAACTCCTACTCCAACGCGATCTTCCATCCACCGAGATACGCGTTTCCACTTGCTCCAACCTACTTTTCCCTAAAACGTCGTTACGCGACGAAATGCGTTCTTTTCTCCACTCTCGCTACACCCACTGGAAATACCCGTCGGTGGGAAAGGACGACGAGTGGCCGATCAAAGGTACGCCGAGATTCGACGCGTACGCGATCGTCGCCGATAATCGTCGATCGTATCGCCAGCCAGATCACTTGCTTCGTGGAACAGCGTGGCGCGATCAGTTCCATACGTTTCTACATGAATTCACAAGTTACTGTGAAATTCTGCTCGTATTGCCGTATCCTCTGCCGTGTGCTGTCTGTTCGCCGAGCTCGTTCGCCGTCGATTATTGTTACCGATCGTCGCGGGTCTGCGCGCGCGATACGAGGGAAAAGATAAAGAAGAAGGAGAAAACAGGCGGAAGAAGAGGAGAGAATTTTGGCGAAGGAAAAGGGTAAGTCGTAAGGGCGTAAGTCGGTGGATGGCAGGCGGATAGGTGACACGTGGAACACAGCGGGCGAAAGGATGGTAAAAAAGCATTAGGGAGAAAAGGCGAAATGGATGGAGGGTGGCGCGAGGGGTTGAATTATAAAGATGAAAGCCGTTGTCAATAGGGAGGACCACCGGCACCCTTCTCTTTATCCTCTCTTCCTTTTTCTTCCCCTGCTCCGCACCGCCGCCCTGCCACCGCCCTGCCGCCGCCGCCGCCCTTCAGTCCGCGCGTCCCTTTCATCAGCCAGGCTACCGATACCGCGCCTCTAAAAATCGTTACCGCTTTCACGATCGACCAGGCTCCGTTACCGAGATACGCGTGTAATCGCTCGTCGCAGCGAGCTTTCGTTCGAACGAGACGACGGAAGAAACGAAACGTTGCTGGCCAGAAGAGAGGAGGAGAATTTCCAAAATAGGCGGAGATGAAAAGAAGGCGGAGGAGAGAAGAGGAGAAATCAGGCTTAGCCGCGAGCCAAACCGGAATCGATTCGACCTTGCAAAAAGGGGGTACGCACCCCCGAGCAGGGCATCCAGCTGCGCCCGAATGACTAATACGCCAAACGTTCGAACGCTCGTCGGGGTGCGAGCAGATTTTCAGGGGTGGAAACGAGCTGAATCGAATCCGAGATCGAACGTACACGCGTCGCGTCTCGCACCCTTCCCCGATTCTCTCCGACTCGTTGCCGACCGGTGGTACGCGACTAGCAAATTTTCCGCCTCTGTTGTACTTTTAACCGCAAACGCGAGAACGAACGAACGAACGAACGAACGAACGAACGAACGAACGAACGAACGAACGAACGGACGCGAGAAAAATACCCACGACGCGAAGCCGCGTCCTCCCCTTTCTCTCGTATTCTCTCGTATTCTCTCGTATTCTCTCGTATTCTCTCGTATTCTCTCGTATTCTCTCGTATTCTCTCGTATTCTCTCGTATTCTCTCGTATTCTCTCGTATTCTCTCGTATTCTCTCGTATTCTCTCGTATTCTCTCGTATTCTCCCGTATTCTCTCGTATTCTCGGCCACTTGGAAAACGCCGCTTCGGCCTCGTATCTTTCGCTGTACACCGCAACGACAGGACAATCAATCCTACCTATCGTAGGATTTAACGACGAACTCTTGTCGCCGGTACAACGGCAGATTCCAACGACCGCGTATCGATCGGTGTCGCGCGAACGGGGTCCCGGGTCGTCGCGTCGGCCCGAAACTGCAGATAATTTGTAGAAAATTACACGGCGATTTTCGAGCCCGGTTAGCGATTCGTCTCGCGTTTTACGACCTCGCCAACCCTCGGCTGGGGCGAAGAGCGAGAAGAAGGAGCGAGGGATCGTTGGCCCAACGAGACGATCATCCGTCCGTTGCGGACGACGCGATTGCTCGCCGCGCGAATCCGACCGCTCTATCACCGGTGGCGAGTTTTTCTCGCAACCGGGGGGACGCTTTCGAGCCGGCGGCCAGCTGGAACAAGGGGCGGCTGCTGCACGGTGTAATGGCCAGTCGAGCAAAGGGTCAATCGAAGGCAACGAGGAGAGAACGAGCGAGCAGATATCGCGACCGATCAAACGGATAGGAGAAACGCAGAGGAGAGAGAGAGAGAGAGAGAGAGAGAGAGAGAGAGAGAGGGGGGGGGGGAGGGGAAGAAACGAGGAGAGAACGACACTCGAACGAGTTAACCGTCGTTGGTGGGACCGAAAGCGATCAAACGGTCGATTGACGAAAGAGAACGGCAAGGGACGGCGGAGCGCGCGCGGAGGAGCGAGAAGGGACGAAAAGGAGACGACGAAGGAAGAGAAAGATTAACCGGCCGAGGGCAGAGAGACGGAATAGGAGAGGAAGAAGGGGAGGGCGGGGTGGCGGAAAGAGAGAGAGAGAGAGAGAGAGAGAAAGAGAGAGAGAGAGAGAGAGAGAGAGAGAGAGAGAGAGAGACTGGTTGCCGAGATATGTGGGAGCCTCTCGATCCGATCGTACACACGGACGGTTTCGAGCGACTTTAATCGATCTCGTACGTAGCATGGACAGAAGAAGAAGAAGAAGAAGAAGAAAGGTCGTGAAAGGCGGACGGCCGGGGCACGTGGGAGGTTTCGAGGGACCGCGAGGCGGATTTTGCGAGAAACGCCGAACGAACGGAACGCCGATCGATGGGAAAGAACGTGGCCACGCGTAATCCCGTTGCGAGACTGTTCCCAGGGGGTGGCGAGGGGGTAAAGCGAAGCGGAGGGCGTCCGCACAGGGGGCTGGACGTTGTTTGTCGGAAACCGGGGCATCCTGTTAATGCCTTGGTCGCGGTACTCCAGCTTCCTTTGTGCCACCCTCGTGCGTTACGGATTCACCCCTCCTGGCGCGGATACGCGCAGCCAGCCCCTCTAGAACGCGATTTAAGCCACGCACCACGCGCTCCACCGGCCACCGGCGTGCGGCCGATCGATGCTAAAATTCGCCTGTCCGCGGCTACCCTTTTCTCTCTCCGCCGTTTACCTTCTTCCGCCGAGCAACGTCTCCCTTAACCGACAACAACCGAGGCTTCTGACACTGACTCGCGAGACTCGTGACTGCGGCCGGAAAGACGCGTTCGCGCGTTCCACGGCCAGCCACTCTAAACGATGAGATTTTCGTCGATGGCACCGGTTGGATGCGGGGCAGACACACGCGCGCACGTACACGTACGCGTACGCGTACGCGCGCCCACCGTACAGAGAAGAAGCAGCAGCAGCAGCAGCAGCAGCAGCAGCAGCAGCAGCAGCAGCAGCCGTATTAAAGTATTGCTCGGATGTTTTTTTGTCACGGCTCTTGCTTTGCTTTTACGGTCGCCTGGAACAATGACGAATCCCCGACGTCATTGTGCGCTGGCCCTTGCAGTTGGAGAAAAATGCAGAAAAGGGAAGAAAGCCCGGAGAAAGGAGAGAGAGAAATAGGAAAAGGTAGAGGCGTCGCGTGACAATCACTCGCCGCTGATTACACGGACCATTGTGCAAGGACAACGGAGTACGCGACGATAAAAGGGTTTCTCTGCTGTCGCTCTGCCGACGGAGCGAGATGATTCCGACGTGTCGGGACGAGAAGGCGAGGCAACGGCCGCGCCATCCAAACACAGAAGGAACGAGCCTAGCGACCGAACAAGCGTATTTTAACGGTCACCTATCGAGAGCGTCGTCCGTTTCGTTTCTGCGAGCGCACCGCGTCCGAGTATCGACATCCGGACGCTGGTGCAGCCTGTCTATGTAGCTCGGACCAGTCTTTTGCGACCGACTGTACGCGGCGAAGGAGAGGGCCGGTTGACGCGTAGCAAACGGCTATCGTCGAATCGTATGGAACGAGCGCGTCGTCTCGCGTCGTCTCGCGTCGATCGACGAGAAAGCGGAAACGCTTGGACGTAGCGAATCGAGCAGGTAGGACAGGTAAAACGGGTGGGGCTTCCGTTTCCAGACGGTCGATCGAGATCGATCCATCGCGCGGCCGTATTTCCTTCGTAGCAGAGCCTTGCTTCCGTCGTCGCCGCAACGGCGGTTGCTATCTTATCGACGCGATTTCAACGCTCGAAAGAAGCGGTTATACCGTTCTATCGACGTTATTGCCTTTCCGATTAACTGGCTGCGCGATAACCTTCGTTACGTATTTAATTAGCGCTAATCGATTGGCGCGAATCGCCGCTACAGCGCGTACCGCGTCGTCTTCCCTGACGACTTTGATCGCGGAGAGCTCTCGTTCCAGGGATCCTCTTCTGCCGTGTCTCCTACTCGCAACGTGTCGTTCGCAACGGTCCAACTATCGAATAATCGCGCGTTCTCGAGGGATCTCGGTAGTAGGAACGATCAAACGATACCGGCAACGCCCAACGGTGGACAAAGAAGAAAGCAAGAGAGCAGACGGGATCGTAATAGCCCGGCGCTTTTTATCTCATATCGCTTATGGCGGTTCGCGAGGCTCGATAACACCTGCGAAAAGTAGGAAGTAGAAAATAGCGCGCAACCGTGAGCAGCTTCGAGGTNCCTCCTCCTCCTCCTCCTCCTCCTCCTCCTCCTCCTCCTCCTGCTGCCGCCGCTGCTCATGCTGCTCCTCCTGCTCCTCCTGCTCCTCCTCTTCCTCGTCGTGCCACCTTCGCCGCTCGAGTCGCCGGAGTCTCGTCGCGCAGGCTACCGAGGACGAGCAGTTCGTCCGGCAGCGCCTGCAGCCTCTTTCCCGTAAATTCCTACTTGCGTGTTTTTCATGCGCTCTAAAGCAGGCCCCCCTCTGTACACGTTGAAACGCGTTGCGATCCATCGGTGGCACTCGAGTTTCGCGCGATACTCTCTCTCTCTCTCCCGTATGCTGCGTATTTACGCGCATTTTCATATTTTCCATTCGACTGTTTACGCGCTTTTACGCGTCTTCCTTCGCACGGAGTCGCCTCGGTAATCGCGTGCACGCGCAACACGAATAAGAATGCAGAGACAAACGCGCGTCTAGGCGGACGCGAGCCGAGGTCGATCGAACGGTGTTTGAACGCCTCCTCGATTCTCCTCTATCGGGTGAAAGCAACGTGTTCCTGGTAATGACTTCGTCATAGCGCAGACCGACTCTGCCCGTGCCCGTTGTCTGCTAATACTGGTTAATACCAAGCAGAGTTACGGGACTATCCACGTACCGCTGTGCTACCGAAAAACATTCCTTGCCTATTTTGCCGCGCGTTAATTACCCACCGCCTTTTATTTCGCTGTCTCCTCGGATACCTGCAAGGCACCACCGTCTCCGATTCTTTCGATTCTTTCGATTCTTTCGATTCTTTCGATTCTTTCGGTTTTTTCGGTTTTTCTCGCCTAGCGAGGCCTGCGAAACGCAGCCGCGTAAAAATCCCAACGGTCCATCGAATAACCACCGGATCGCGCGTATCCGGCGCGTGGTGGCAAGCTACGGAAACAGAAAACCGCAAGCAGAAATCGACGCGAGAGAGTTTTCCTTCGGAAACGCGTACTACCGTTCACGACGCAAGCCTGCTTCGAAACGACAAAGCACGCGCCGCGACTCGATAACCAAATGGAAATACCTGTACAGGCCGAGAGGTGGTAGGCACGCTACGCTTTCTTCGTTTCGTTACCGACCAACAGGATGGGAAGAACGAGGCGATCGGCCAACGCTAGAAAACAAAAACGAAAGAAAAAAAAGAATCTCGACGCGAGGAATTCGAGTCGGAGGGGAAAAAAAAGGGAGATGGACCTTACCGGAAGTGGCCGCGACTCGATCACCCTCGGATCGTTCCAACGAGGCTCGTCGTAGCCGTGGAACGATGCAAGGCGATCGAGCGAGAGAGAGGCGGACAGAGGCAGAGAGAGAGAGAGAGAGGGAGAGAGAGGGAGAGAGAGAGAGAGAGAGAGAGAGGGAGAGAGGAGTTGGTGGAGAAAGAAGGTAGAAGAAGGGAGGAAAGAGAAGGGCTCTACTGTCACGGGAACGCGACGCGTGATCGAGTTACCTGGACGAACTGGCGTGGCGCAGGTGAGGTTGGTGCACGGCCTGCGGGACAAAGAACCGCAAGAAATACCGATACTACCTTACTGTGGGACTGTAAGGTCGCTGTCGCGACCCAAAATCCATACGTGCGCGTATTCGGCGCGGCCGGAGCCACTCGGCCGTTCGAGTCCGCGCACCACCGACCAACCGCCGAGATCCGTAGAGCTCGACGGAGCGTTTCGCGTTGCGCGCGAAAACGACGAGATTCGTCGGCGCTCGCGGTCCGGCGAACCGCGCTTTTACCAGAGGCCAGACACGCGAGCCCTTCGCGCGACATCGATACGACGAAACATAGATACCCTCTAGCATCGCCTCGTCCTTCCTGTGCGGTTTCGCCGTTATTACGTTCCCTCGCATTCGCGCCACTACCACTCGCGCCCGCTTGGCCCCTGCAGCTTCCTCTACCTTTCCACGTACACCTACGGACACCGAATCCGTATCCGTTCGCCGGCTAATAAGCATCGTCTGCTTAAAACGCGTACAAACACTCTGGCCTTAAACGTACCGTTAAGTCTCTATTCGTATACACGGCGGCCTCGAGGTACCCACGGTCGAAGAAGAAATATCCATATTCGGCAACGGACGCAGCGAAAGAAAAGAAAGAGTCGACAACCACCGAAACCCTCTGGTCGCTCGATCGCTCGACGCCACCGACCAGATCCGCAGGCTAAAAAAACACTACCCCGTAGATTTAAGCGCTGGATTCGATCGAATCGAATGCCATCTCGCTCGACGAAAATAACGCAATTCCAGTGCTAATTGCGTCCGTGTCGCGGACAATGCCGATACCGAACCGTTACGCGACGGATCGATATCGATCGACCTTGTGTCGCGGCCAGTGCGACCGTCCAGCTATCTAGGCGATACATTTACGAAACCGCTTACCGGATGTCCGTATACCGGTTAAGTTTTATTTCTACTCGTCCATGTTCCCGCGATCCTTTCGTTCCTCGCGAACGTTCGACCGACCGACCGACCGGCCATTTCCATCGGCAGGGTCACACCCTCTAAAGGGGTCGTGCAGGTCGATGCCGGCCGATGCCGGCCGATGCACGTTAGAAGCCATATCCGTTTCTCGAAAGGGTAAGAAAACTGCAACTGCTGCTCTTTCCATCGAGTCACCGATCGTCGTTGTCGCGGTACAGCGACAGTACACTATCGAAAGAAGAAAACTAGACCGTAGGTGCGCATTTGGCCAGAGAGCTTCCACTTGTCTACGACGGGCGCGTTGCTCCGAAAGCAGTTGCGGTGCGGAAGAATCGCGATATCGTTGGCAGGAGCGCGAGCACGACGAGACGCGTGCGAGTCTGTGGAAATTGGCGAAAAAGCGGATGGCTGGTAGTAACTGTATAGGCGAACTCGAGTGCGCTTTGACCGTTTATTTTGAATTTGTCGCGAGTTCGATGACCGACGACGACGAACGACGGCCGCGAAGAAAGGCTGCGTCCTCCGCGCAAGCATTCCTACGTACGCACACACGCGTTACAACGCACAAACGCACAAACGCACGACACGCACGACACGCACGACACGCGTTCGCAATTTTTTCTCCTCGATCCCCTGTTGCGTTTTCGTATTTATTCCCCCCTGGCTGGCTTTTCCGTTCCACGCGAATTCTTGCAACGTTTCGCAGCCACGGTCGCGAGAAAGCCGGCCACGACGATTTATCGGACACGGCGGAGAGACGGCCAACGGCGAGGTTTTTCGAGGAAAAAAAATAGAAAAATGTAAGGGCGAACGGGAAACACATGCCTTTGTTGTTACAGGCGTCGAAATTCTACACCTCTTCGGGGGCTCTTGAAAACTCATCTCCGTCTAATTAGGAGAAAAGCTTGCCGTTTCTCTTCGTTTCTCTTCGTTTCTCTTCGTTTCTCTTCGTTTCGACGCGTTCCTCGTCGCGCCGTGGATGCAAAGAGGCGAGACCAAACGAAACGCGATTAAATCGAGGTAACGTAGTCGCAACGTATCTTCGAACGTTGGTTGGCCGCGCGTCGCCAGCAATTTCGCGTTTCGCGTAAGCGACACCTGCGCCGGAGACGAAGCCGCGTTGATAATCCGCCTTGTCCTAAAACAGCGGATCGAGCGTGAGATTCCGTAGGCGTGTCAGGACGTCCGAGACCCGGCCAGTAACCGCGTCTTCCTTATATCGAACCGCCGCTCTCGCTTTCCCTACCGACGATTCTCCCTTTTCCTCCTTTCGTTCCTCGCCCTTTTATCGTTTCTCTGGTCGCGTTCGTCGTATCGAAGAGAGGCAATACGATTTAGCCTGTGCCCGTTTTTCACTTCGTTCCTCCGATCGTATCCCGCCGTCCTCTCTTTTTCCCTCGCCTCTTTTTTCTTCCATCCGACAGCAGTCCCGACGTCCGGAGAATCGACGAGCTTGAGGTTAAGGTGGGACGATAAGCCAGTGAAAAATGAAAAACCTGTTCCTCTTCCTGCGTTCGGACGAGACGGTGGTCGTTACATGGTCGAGCGCGCACCAACGTCTCGAATATAGGTGTACCTGCCACTGGCCGTGAGTATCGCGAGAAGCTACACCGACGATATGAGAAAAACCTCGAGTCGACCGGAAGCTGGTATCCCGATAGACCACCTTGTACAGGCAACGGCGAACGCCGCGTACGCTGTTCGAAACAAAACCGCGGCAACTTGGTCCGAGCTTTTCTTTCTTTTTTTTTTTTTTTTCTTTTATCTCGTCGAGAGTGGTGGCCGCTTCGACCGCTGCTCTGCGTCCGCTTCGCGGCACCTAAGAACACGCGGCCAACCCGTGTCCCCGTACGATCGAGATCCAACGTGTACCGTAGTAACGTGCACGTGCCCCGTTTCGCGCTACTGCCGCGTGCGCAGCGCGTACGAACGAAAGCTACGAATGCCGCGTGAAAAACACGTTTCCGCGATAATTGGGCGAAAGTTTCGCGAAAAACCAGACGATTTTTACGCGTTCCGTTTATCGGCAACGCGACTCGCGCGCGGTGCTCCCGCTACCGGTTCTCCGCGCGAGTTCTCGTAAGTGGAGCGCAAACAAATATACCTGTTACAGGCAGTTTAAAACGCTGCTCTCGAGATTTCGTGGCAACTTGGTAATTAAGAAAAGAACAAACAAACAAACAAACAAACAAACAAACGCGCGGTTCCATCTACGTTATCCAAGGTGAGCTTGCTTCTTAATCGTGCGTTGGACAGCAGCGAGGTACTACGATCGCAGATACTTTCGTTACACGGCCGCAAATGGCGAAGGAAAATAACGAGTCGCGTTACGCGGCACAGCCTGCACGACGAGCGACGACGTTTCCTTGACGCGGCGTTCGCTGCAGCCTTACTCCTATCGTCCTTATTCGTGGGTAATTAATATATCGCGTTGTCCCGAACGAAGGTACGCGGTGCTGGCACTCGCGTGTAACGACGTAATTAACGACGCGATTAACGACGCGATTAACGACGCGATTAACGACGCGATTAACGACGCGATTACGGACGCGATTACGGACGCGATGGTCGGCGCGGGCAGAGATGGGCGATCGGTTCGATCGGTCGTGCATTTGCCAAGGCGTGTATCGGTGCGACGGAAGGAGAGCGGATCGCGCCGGTTACGGGTGCAACCCGGCCGCGGTGCGTGCGCCGGATTCGCGGAGCTCGGCCTTCTCGCGGCAGAAATAAAGGATTCGCGTGTAACGGAAGCAGGCAGAGGAGACGAAGGGCGGCGGAGAGGGCGGCGGAGAGGGCGGCGGAGAGGGCGGCGGAGAGGGCGGCGGCCAGGCGAGCCGTTTGTCCGAATATTTAGCAGCGGTGGAAGAAGCCTGTCGATGCGTGGCCGGCCGAAACACGTTGGCCGTACTAGACGGTGCACGTGTCCGCGCACGCACCTTCGACCATGCGTGTTCCTTCGTTTACGCGTGTATCCGCGTGCTTACGACGAGACGTGGCAACGCAGGTTGGAATGCAGTTTAGGAACGCGAGAGTCGCCCACGAGGCCAGCTCCCCTTCCCCGTGCGAAGGCCTTCTTACAGGAAGAAACCGAGGCTGAGGGGAAGCTCGCTGCTACCAGGAAGGAACTCGTTGGAATTCCCTTGACTCGCCTCCTTTCTTCTCGTCCACGGCTCTCCGTGCTTCTTCTCTTCCTCCCCTCCGCCCCTCCGCCCCTCCGCCCCTCCGCCCCTCCGCCCCTCCCTATTGCCTCTTTTCACGCAACAATTTCCAACATACCTATGCACCGTTCACCGCTTCTCGCTAGTATCCGCGCGCACATTTTTCTTCTCCGCGGTATTATCCGGCGCGCCCGTGTCGGAAATTCTACGACAATGTCTCGCCGCTGCTTCGTATTATCCGTTCAGGCTCGGTGGTTCTCTTCGGGCGAACGTGGCGCGCAATTAAACGCCACTACGCAGGGTGCGGCGTTGCTCTTCGTTTTCGTTGCTCCAGCGACGAAAAAAGAAACTCTTTGTCGAGCGATGGTCGACCGAGCAAGTGGAAGCGACGCCGATTGCCAAAAATCGTCTTCTCCGATGAAACGGTCAAGCGCGGCTTCGTGCTTCTCCAACGGCCAACTTACGCAACCCGTTCCGGTCAGCCTCGAACCACGACGAACCTGCCTTTTTTAAGACGATTTTCTTACGCGACTCTTCCGCGACGCAACTGGTTGATTTATTCGTACGCGAGTCGGTGTTCGCGCGCGCTTCCTCTCTCGCACCAGTCGACCACGAGGTATTTCGAAAAAGCAATCTCCCGTCATACGGATTTCCCCTCGTCTCTACCTGTAACGGCCGTTTCGTACCGTGAATCGTCATACGCTGGCGTTTCGCAAAGATCCGACTCCTCTCTTTCTTGCTATTACGCGAAATCGATCATCCTTGACCGTATAATTCCCAAACTACCGGACGCGTGGAAAAAGCGACGACTATCGAACACCCTGTAGATAGCGTACTCTTGCCGTTTAAACGAGTTACGCTAGACGTACACGTCGATCGTCGTCGTTGTTCGCAAGAACGCTCGATACGACTGCGCGAAGGAACACGTTGGCGCGGCGTACATCGAGACGGTATCCGACTCGCGTAACAAATTTTCCATTCCTTCTTCTAGGAAATTTAGGCGAGACGCGGACGACCGGTGACCAACTGCGTCGGTGCAGTAGCAACAGCGCTTGCCAAAACGGAGACGCTTTAGAATCGTCGCGCCAGACGAGAGAATCCGACGAGATCGTTGATCTTGACGCAGGTGGAATTTTTCCTGGATCGTTTGCCTTGGCCAGGAGGATGGAAGCAGGACGGTGTCGAATCGGAGACTCGCCTGGTCGTCGAGTCGACGAAGTCAACGGCGAAAATAACGGAGCCTGGCGGTGACGAGGACAAAGGAGAAGGAGAAGGCGACGTCTACCTGGAAACAACATCGATGGAACGTCCGGCTTTCTTTGGTTTTCCTCGTGCGTAGTTTCGAGGGAGGATCGTCGCGGTTCCTTCCTAGAAAACGTACGCGTGAAAGATGGTCGCAGCGCTCGTATAAAATCCGCCGATTTGCGGCCAATCGTCGACTCGCTTCGAATTAGGTCCGCGTCGCGTCGCGTAAACGACGAGGACGAATTGGCGGAGAGCGGCGGGCCGGCAGCCGGAGACCGCCAAGACGCCGCGTTACAGCGTTCGGCCGATCGCGGTGTGCCGCAGGTGAGTTTCGAGGCGAGCCGAGAAGGAAATATCGCTCGGGCCGCGGTAGAAAGCGCGAGCACGCTGGGTATCGCTGGGTATCGCTGGGTATCGCTGGGTATCGCTGGGTATCGCTGGGTATCGCTGGGTAGATGACGTAATCGGACAAGAGGTCTCTTAATTGGCTCGGCGTCTAGCGCGTTAGGATCAATTGTCGACGTAATGCGAGGCAGAACGGCGCGGAGTGGAGTAACACAGCGTGACGAAGCGCGAGCCAGCTAACGCCGACGCAGCTTCCCACACTGGCGTGTCTCGAACGGCGCCTTCGACCGGCTTCCGATGTAACAGGTACTTTGGATCCGTCTTCTTCCTACCTACGGCTCCTCCGGTTGCTTCTCTCACCGCCGCGCCATCTGCTCCCCGTCCCCCCTTTATTACATTTCCACGACCAATTTCTTTCCCGCGCGAATTCTTTATTCGTCCTACCCTTCGAGACAGAAGTCAGTTTCGCGACCAGCAAGGAGAACTACCACGAGAGAATGCTTCATCGAAGGTAAGTCGAACGAAAACTTCCGCTGTTCCGGTAATTATTTCCTCCGGCTCGACGACACGCGTCTTTGGAACGCGCGAGAAAACTCGTCGAGGACGCGATTCGCGACACACCCGGATCTCGACTTTTCGATTCGCTTCCCTGCGGCCGTCGCAAGTTTCAGCGATTTTCAGCGATTTTCAGCGATTTTCTTCAGCCGTATCGTGGAAAGTAAGCGTTTAGTACGCAATTGTTACGGTTGGTTCGCAGAGATCCGGGTAGCAGAGGCTGCGCACAGTCTCCGAGAGTCTAAACGGCGTGTAATACGATGGCGGACGAGGAGCTAATGCGGCGAGTCGAACGAACTTCCGGGTCTTCGGCGACCCTCGTTTGTCTCGGAAGCCAAAGAAGTCGCAAGGAGCCGTTACGTGGTGGCACCGAGGCATTAAGGCATCGAGGCGGCCGAGCCCCTCTCGATCGCCGTGCCTCTACACCGTCGCTGGAAAAATAACTCCAAGCTGCTCGACCCTTTCACAACGACGCGTATCTCGTTCTTTCCGCGCGTCTTTCCGCGCGTCTTTCCGCGCGTCTTTCCACGCGCGCCTGAATCGTCCGAAGCACGGGATGACGTAGACATTTTTCTTGGAAATGGTTTCGCGGCCGAGGGAGCAAGAGAGGAACGAAGAAGACGGAAGAGTAGCAGCGGTAGGTGATCTGACCTTCCTTGGGACGAGAGGTGATCTGGGATCGCGCCCTCTGTCGGAGGTACGGTTACGTGCAGGAGAACGATAACGGAACGTCCTCCTCCTCTTTCTCCACCGCTTTCTTCTTCTTCTTCTTCTTCTTCTTCCTCTTCCTCCTCTCCTTCCTCCTCTTCGTCATTATCATCCTCTTCTTTCTTGTTGACCGTCCCGTCGAACGGCACTCGGTCCCGCTGTCGACTAACCGCTTTCGGTGATGTGGAGCGACGAGATTCTTGAAAGAGGCGCGCGAGTCCAGGCGTCGCACGCTGGATTACTGGGAAACCAGGGAAAGGATGAGTCGAAAGAAAGAGAAAAGAAGAAAAGGAAAAGAGGAAAAGGAGGAGAGAAGAGATAGGGGGGAAAGGGGGAAGCAGGCGCATCGTTCGAGTCGAGGCGAGTGTGAATTTTTCGTCCAAACGGAGGCCACAGCGTTTGCCACGGCGTTTGCCACGGCGTTTGCCACGGCGTTTGCCACGGCGTTTGCCACGGCGTTTGCCACGGCGTTTGACACGGCGTTTGACACGGCGTTCGGAGCAAAGTGGTTACGACCGTGTTCGGTGATTCGAAGCTCGGAAACCCGGCAGAACCGGCGCTGGCATTGCAGTCGCAATCGCGTGTCGACCGCTCGTTACCACCGCCGGAAGTTGTCATCGACTCGATCGAATGCCTCGCTCGTGAGCAACCGACCGACCGAGCGCAGCAAACCTGCTCATTAACTTATTATCGATTACTCGACGCTTTCGGCGCTGCAGTCGGGATCGGACTGTCATTTCCAAGCACGTCGCACGAACCTCGAGGTCCTCCTGTACGCCGCCTCTTTGCTTCTCCCGAGAGGTGACTGTCTCGCGCGAGACAGCCATCACCGGAAGCAGAAAAACTTGCGAGACAAAAGGATCGCAGCCCGGTCTTCTCGAATTTTTATAGCTTGCCATACAGTTTCGTGAGAATCTCCTCGGAGGTCGAAGCGATCCGCAGAGGAGTGGAATTCGATCTTCGGCCTGGACCAAAGGATACACGCGGGAACTCGCAACATCGTGCATTCTGCTTGACTTTTAACCTTCGCTCTCGTTTTTTTTTTTTTCCCCCCCCCCCCCTCTGCTTGGATTACGTTTTTTCTTCCACGTCCAAATCCCATGACTTGGATCGCCTCGCTCGCGTCTCGCGAACCGTTCGCAGAGCGCCTGCTTGGTAGCCGGTTGATCCGTTAAAACGAACAACAAACGTATCCATTTGTCGATCGATCTGTGGGATCTGCAGGTTCGCGAGACGAAAGGGATAAGCAAAGGAGGAAGAGAGAGAAGGTCGATCACAGACACGCCCTCCTCGTTTCTTAGGGAGGAAAAGGGCGAGGCTCTTCCTCGATCGAGCCCACCTCGTTTCGATAATCACCGAGATCCTTTCGACAACGATCGCTCCTTTTATCGGTTTATCTTCTTTCCTCTTTGAAGGAAAACTGGAATTTGTCTTGGCCAACGATACGCGCTACGTTCCTGAAAAAAACAAAAATGAAAACAAATTATCCTCGACTCTCTTCTTTTCTTCATTTCTATCTCCATTTCTATTTCTATTTCTGTTTCTGTTTCTGTTTCTATTTTTTTTTTTTTTTTTTTTTTTTTTTTTTTTTTTTTTTTAATAGAACACAGCGATCCAAAATACGAGACAGCTAACCGAGAAAGTGGGTTAATGCTTAATCGCGTTTAATTGTCCGTTTCTCGGCACTGGTTCGCCCGCAATTACCAGAGGTTACCTTTGAAACTCCCTTTGACCCTTTTCATACGGATTCAGCTTCTTGGCCAGAAATAGGAAGCAAATATTTTCAAGCGCAAATTAAACGTATAACTTGATTAAAAATATCGATATCGTTGTAAAGCGCTTTCGTTCGCGATTCCGTCGTTTGGCGGACTGTAGCCGGAGATATTTATTCCCGACTCGTTTAGATTACGCACATTCTCGGAACGAAAGCCGGCCAACTAGTGAAATTAAAACGGCACTTTCAAGCTGTTTCAAACGACTCGCGAACGGATTAATTAGCCGCAGTTTGCCGAAACTCTAATCTACCGATAGCTGCGCGTTTGGCAAGGCGCGGTTTCAGTCAAAGATGCTAGTTCGCCAGGCATCGATTCGAGGCGAGAAAGAGTTTCTTTCTATCCGTCGATAGAAGGAAAGCAAAAACTCGGTGATCGGACCTGGCGAGGGAACTTTTGAAAGTCGAAGACGTCGAAGCCGACGGCTGAAAGAACGCTGTCAGACTCGGTCTAACACCGAACCTCTAATTGAGATCATTTCAACTCGGTTTGCGTCAATCTACGCGAACGGAGGAAGTTTTGTCCATCGCTCGGTGTCGGGGAAGAGCTTGCCGACTGGCGGGAACGGCGGAAAAATTAGGGATTTGCGAGCACGACTTGCCGAACGGCCCGCTTCGACGACCGATCGCGTTCGCGAGCCGTAGAACGAAGGCGATCGAGCGATCCGCGTCGGAAATCGTTGCTCG
>JACXIV010000084.1:166561-216416 GCA_014737475.1 Bombus confusus
CTCCTCTCCGCTCCTCTCCGCTCCTCTCCTCTCCGGTTCTCCTCTCTTCTGTCCGCCTGCTTCCGTCATCGGCTCGTCTCCTTCGAATGAAAAACCCAACGACCGTTAGCAGATCGCATTTAGACGCGATATTACGATTATCAATCGTTCCTTGTGCCGTCGGCATTATTATTTGCTATTAGGCGGCATGGATCGTTCGCTATCGAGGTAAGTATAATAACTTATGGTTGTAGTTTTCATTACGCGTGCAACGCGTGGCAAACGAAAGCGTGCAAAGAAGAAACGTATCGGATGGGATATTGCGTCAGGCGATGCTGGCAATCGGCTAGCTACTTCTAACGTCGCTGGCGAAGAATTCAACTGGAAAAACCGTAGCGTATTGCGCGAGGAACGCGAACACGCGTTAATATTTATAAGGAACGGGGAATATTTACTATATGGTTCGAAATAATCGGCCGTTTAACGCGTAATACCTACGCCCGAATAACAAGAACTATTTCGTCGCGCAACTCCGCCGAATAACTGCAAACAGCCCCGTATTCGTGCGCGGCATATCGCGATTCCGATGAAACGAGTAGTTTTTTCCCTGTCGAGTTGCGAGGCGACGTTAACACCGATTCGGTCACGAAGGCAACGTCAACGACAAGCGCGAATTTCTTTGGTTAGCTGGCGGCTGAGGATACCGCGTGCACGGTGAATCGAGGAAGGAGCCGATGCAAAAAGCGGAATAACCAGAAATTTACTCGGAATATGAGCCCGGTGAAAAGAAACAACGGAGATCTCGTTGGAGGCCGAGACAAAAGGGGGGCCGGGGGGGAGGGGCTGGTTGCACGTTGGCCAGCCTTCTCGTAATTTCGCCCTTGCGAAAAAACAGGAAGTGCGATACAAAGAGAGCGAGGCGCCGCGTTCTTTTTTCTCCGCGATACTAACGAAATTGAAGGTTCCTTTGTCGCCAGTTTCACGGAATACACGTATCTACGCTTTGTGACGCGGAGGGAAGAAGATCGATCGAGCGAACGGTCAGGAAGAGGATCGTTACAGATCGTTACAGGGCAAAGAGGCGCAGGAGCTGAACTACCTTTTTCTCAAACTGGCGTTTCCACGATCCTGACACGGCTCCATCGTACAGTAGTAGTACTCGACGAGCAGAAACGAGACACAACGGGTCTTCTTCGGTGTCTGTACTCGTCGCCTACGACTTGCTCTCGAAGCGTTAGTCTCCGTCGTTCCGGTATTGCTTGGGCTACATATTTTTCCGGCCGCCGCGATACCGCACACCCTTGTCCACCGTCGTCGTGATCGTCGAATGGATTCCGCCAGAAAGACTTTAACAAGGTAGGTGTAGTTTCCGCGTTAGTCTGGACGCGACTATTTTTATTCGTTTCCATCGGATTCGCTGGAAGACAGCGCATTGTCGGTTAGTCGCAGTTGTATCGGTAAATAGCGTGGAAAATTCGATTTTCAAGCGAGCGCTAATTCGGTCGGGTTCCCTAGACGGGCCGACTTGTTCCGAAACGATACCAACAGCGTCGTTAGAAGAAAAGAGGATCGCGAAATCCGACTTCCTTTCATCCGTGATTGCAGCATAGAGACGCGATTTACTAGGTTCTTTCGATCAAAAGGCATGAGCCGGGAAGGTTTATCTCGGACGCTTCTGTCCTTTACAAAATCAGGAAGTCCGTGTTCTTGCAAAGGGGCACGTTTCGCGCGTCTATGAACGAAGGATCCATTTACATACGGTTTCGTATGGAAATTAGGCTGTAGGGCGCGCGAAACCTGTTCCGAAGGCTGTGCAAAAAACCAATCCTCAGCTTCGAAACCGATCTGTATTGAACAATTTCATCTCTGCCGCCAACGTACGCGCTTACGTGACTTGTTCGCCTAAAAATTCAATCGACGATAGACGAGAACAACGAAGCTTGCGATAAATAAGACATATTTAGCGTACCTGATTGCTCCGATGAAACGTCCAACAGCGCGTGCGCTTCTCCGCTTCTACCTTGACGGATTACAGCGGATTTCCTTGCAACTATACAAGATCGTTGTTACGTCGCTGGTATTACGGCATATCGTTTCCTAATGACAAAACAACGATAACGGCAAAGCACGTGGAGAAAGGGAGAGAGGGAGAGAGAGAGAGAGTATCGGCTACGCGTGAAACGGTAAGCCGCGCTAAGCGGTTTCGAAAACGTCTTACGAGGCTGGCAACGATTTTCCCACGACTCCTCCTCCCACGACCTACACAGATTCTTTTCGAGCTTCTTCGTTGCCTTTTCGCCCCCTCGCCTTGTTCTCGTTCGCTGTCTTTCTCGCCTATACGAATCGCATTGACCGAGTCTTCGTCCCGGGATGCGAGCAGCTCACTCGGTCATGTAACGGGACGCAAGGAAAACGCACTCGAATTCCCTTTGATTTGCTCGCACAATGACGGCTTTCGTCCGAACAATGGCCGTGCGAGGGTAAGATACGTGCTTTTCGAAGGTATCCGCCCGGTCAGAGAGAAGTTGAGGAAATCAGGAGCGCAAAAGACGGGCTGCTACCTGGCCGTCTGTAGCCGGATGGAGAGACGCCGAGGGAAGAAAGATAGATAACGAGAGAAGGAAAAAGAAAAAAGTAAGGAAAAGGAAGGGAAAGGGAAAAAAGAAGCGAAACGGAGAAGGAAGAAGAGGAGGGGAACGACTCGAAATACAAAAAAAGGAGGCACGAGAACGAAACGTGCCGGGATCGAGCACCTACGTCGATATACCGGTTACGCGCGCGCGCCACCATCATCCCCCTGCTTGCACATGGCCGAAAAGTTTCTCACGAAAAGGTGGAACCGTAGCTACGGTGGTCGACTTTGTCCAGAAGAAACGAAAAACGATCCTTCCACTGGCGAGCCAGGCTGCTTTTTTCCCCTCTTCTCCTATTTCTTCGTCGGAGTCAGAAAAGAAGATGCGCGGCTCCGTACGAGGAAACAGAACTCGGATGCGGACCGCAACGCGTACATCCGCGCGTCCGCGCGTCCGAGCGATGCCCGTGCGCGCCTACTTCCAGTAGAAGAAGCAGCTTCCAGCTAGAAGCGAGGAACAGGTAAGAAGATGAAATTACCGTAGCTGCAAAAGTGGCGGCGGCGGCGGCGGCCGCGTCGTCCTATTAGTATTTACGAAGAAAATGTCAAGCCGATAAGCGTTTCGCGGAGTTCGCGCTCCTACCGCACCTTCCACTCCCTCCTCGATCGCTTACGTTACTTACGTTGCTTACATAATAAGCGATGAACTCTCGGAGAACTCTTCTCCTCGCCTTTCTCGTCCTGTCCCGGTCCCTCTTCCTCCTCCACCACCACCTCCTCCTCCTCCTCCTCCGCCTTTCTTTTCTAACCGCTCGTCTCGTTTCCTCGTGGTGGCACGGCGGCACGGCGGCACGGCGGCAACGGTTAGCGACGGTTAGCGACGACGACCAAGGCGACGGCACACGAGCGAGCGCATCGCGATCGACCGGCGATATCGGCAGCCCCCGGCATCGACGTTATAAAGGGAAAACGGTCTCGAGCAGCAGCGAGCAGAGAGAACACGGAGGTCGACGCGTTACGCCACCGAGAATTTCTTCGGGCCATCCTGTTCGTGCCGATAGCTACCGGGTCGGCGGTACCGTCTTCCTCTCATCCACTCGTAGCATATGTTTTGCGCAACTCGATTGGCTTAGCGCGCGCCACGCACACAGCCTATTCCGCAACCACTCCGATTCCACCGGGTTATTGGTCGGCCAACGATTTTTCGAATCCTACGCGCCAGCTCGCGACTTCAGTATCGTAAAGTTGTCGAATTTCCGCGCGTTCCAATTCTTCCAAACGACGACGAAACGAAAGGCGTATCCTCGGAAGCAACGTAACCGCTACCACGGTATTTCGTCCTTTCTCTTTTTCTTACGAGTCCTGTAAGCCGGTGAAAGACGCGAGCGAACCTTTAAGCGGCCGATCCTCCTCGTACATTATTTCATAAGCATTCCCAATACGGAAAAGTTCATCCGCTCGTACCCGGTATGAGCTCGAGCCGTTGCGCAAGCGATTCCAAGCCGGGCATCGCTCGTTCGCGCGCTCCTTGCTTCTTTGCCTCTTTGCTTGCTTTGTACGCGTCCGTGTTCAAATTCTCTGACATAAATGCATATATAAATACACAGACCTATATGTACACCTTGGAAAGTTGAACCGTGCACGAGCCTCGCAATCCTCCAACGTATCGCAACGTTCGAACCGACTAGACGTTGCGAACGTTGGACGCGTGCTGCCCTCTCTCGTCTTCGCTCTCCTCTTCGCTCTGCTCTTCGCTCTGCTCTTCGCTCTGCTCTTCGCTGTGCTCTTCTAGCTGCAAGCACCGCGTTTACGTACACGCGTGTCTATCAAACGAGCAACTACGAACGTTTCCACGTAGTAAATAATTTTCCGCGCCCGACTCGCGCCAATTGTTCGATGCAAGTATTTAATAAGAAATAACAAACAAATTTCTAATACGCATCCGTTCCAACAACGAAATATCGAGCGCGCCGAACGCGATAACTGGATAGTTTAGAACTGTTGAGTTATAAACTAACGACAGCGTAAACCGCTAAACGATGCTATAAACTAGCAAAACTTACAAAAGATACGTACGCGTTGGATGTTTGTAGCGTGTCGGTGGGAGCCGAACACCGGCCTTCTCGTCGAACGCTCGAACTCGATATTTGCAAGTACAGGTCGAACGAATCGAGTAAATCGATCGCGCGACTTTTCATTTCCCGTCCCGACCTCTGATGATTCGTCGTATATTCTTTCGATAAGAATAACAGCAGGAGGAGAAGAACGAGCGTAGAACGATGAAATTTGATTAGCTTTCGCAGGTACGCGTGTGTTGGTTACGTAAGTTGGGGCGAATTAGCATTCGGTTGGTGACCGAATCCAACGTAAAATTTAAAAAACAGACGAGAATATCGGGCCGTAACTCGTTGGTAATCTTTGGCAGAGTCTCCGTACGGCCGATTGCTAATCGCTTGCCTCCTGAGAAATTCAAGCGGATCTACCTCGATCACGTAGGGGCGATTTCAAAAACGGGACACGTTGTCGCGAGCATACTCACGCCCATGCGCGCACCTACGTGATCGGGTTTTGTTTTCCACGGCCTCGTGTACGCGGAAGAATTATTCCCAAAGGGCTTACCGCTTTGCGCTGTCCCGGAAAAGGTGTGCGTACACGCGGCCGTTAGCATTCCTCTGCAACGCACACCTCCGATCCACCAAATCCAAACCAACGATCCATCGTGTCTTTCTTCTTCTTGCTTCTTTATCTTTTATTCAAGGTCGCGTCAACTATCTCTTACGGTGGTTAGCGGTCGCCGTCAACGAAATACGCAATAAAAATACACGAACGTACAACGAACCGTGAAATACGACAAGGCGAGTTGCGAACTGCAATCGTAATATCTAGATTCGTATTATGTATATATGTGTACCTCAAAGGCTCGGACGAAAGAGAAAGAAAGAAAGAAGCCGGGCGATGTGAGAGAAACGTAGCAAAGAAATCTGCTGTTGTTCCGCCGAATCGGTGGACCGACGACGTTTCGCGAGTGTTGCGTTTCGGCGATACCGTAGCGATAACGGCAGCGCCCCGTGGTGTACGGCGGGTCACGACAATGCAGGCGGCACGTCGAACGTTCCTATCTGGATAGCGAGCGCGGCGCGCAACACCACAGTTTCTCGTCTTTCGTCTTTCGTCTTTCGTCTTTCGTCTTTCGTCTTTCGATAACGTTCCGAGCGTCGCCAGAAGAATGTGCGATCGGAAATGCTGCGATATCCGTTAAGAAATTTTAACGATTGTCGCCTTTACCTCTCGCCTGGAACGTCTGTCAAAGTCGTCGCCAGATCGAACGCAGAAAAGTACAGCGTGCCTCCCCTGCGTAGCGTGCGCGACTTCTGTCCGAAAAATTCCTCCGCATCGTTCGTACTTTTCCACGTATCCGAGCCAGTTGTGTTTCCAGATAAACGGCGCGTGTTGTACGCTGATCGTCTAGAGTCTGGAGGACAAAATTTACGTACGACGATCGAACAAAAAGCCGGAGATAGCCGCTGTCCTATCGTTTTATCTTCGACTTTTAACATCGTCGTTTTTGTGATTTTGACAAGATTCGGAAGAACCGGTTCCACGTTCTCCACTTCTGTAGTTACGTCAGACGTTACTCAATGCGAAAGAACTCGATTGCACCAGCCGCAGAAGCGAGGGAGTTGTGCCATCCTCGCTTATCTCTTCCTTTCTTTCGCTACAGCGCGCTACAAGTGCCACCTCGACTTTCAGCTCTATCCCCGTTCCTTCCAAAGTCGCTCGTTCGCATCGGGCCTAAAATCAAGACCGATCAGCTCGTTACTGCGATAAAGATACGCGGACCGCCAAGCAGACGTTTAACGAGACAGACAGACAGACAGACAGACAGACAGACAGACAGACAGAGGGACAGAGAGGGAGAGAGAACGGAAACTCGTTTAATCTCGTGGAAGGCAACGCGTTACGCGTGTTCGATCACGGTAAGCACGCTTTCCTCGTGACATAATATTATTTAACCTAGAATAATGCCGCGTGCGACGGTTGCGTAAGCATAGAATTCGCGTGTCGGTAATTCGCGACACGGCTGCGAACGCGAGGCTGGTTCTTTTATTACATAAAGCCGGGACCGTTCGGTCGACCAGCGTCGCGGTCGCGCCAGCGCCTCCAGGACAGAAAGTTTCCTTCGTGGAACTGGCAAAGTTTTCGAACGGCTTCCGCCGAATCGAGCGCCGTTGCACGATCAAAGAACTCGTCGAAACGAGACAATGCTATGCAGAATACGATACGTTGAGTCCTCTCTATGTAACATTGGTATTCCAGATAGCGCACACGCCTCTTGTCGAGGAACAACGAGGAAAGTCGGAGAACGTCGTGCCGTTGCATCGCTAACGCGACTCTCTTTACTCGTGATTCCTCCGCTTCGTGAATCCTCGCGCCACTCGCGATCCGCGACCCGCGATCCGCGACCCGCGATCCGCGACCCGCGATCCGCGACCCGCGATTCGGCCCTAAAGGTCGATGTGAAACGCCGAGATACCGTCGTTTATGTAACACTCGCTTCTCTTCTACTCCGTCTCCGTCCCAGCCTTACAAACGCTGGTTTAACCGATTTTCCTTGGATCAAAATATCTCTCATTCCCGACAACCGTTATCGATGGCGCAACATTTTTCTTTCTTCTGCTTTTTTTCTTTTTCTTTCTTCTTTCTTTTTTTTCTTTCTTTTTTTTTTCTTTTTTCTTCTTGTTACTTCCGACCGCTATCGTCGATTCTTATCAACGGTTACCGATAATCGGTACGCGGACGAAGGACACCGACTATTCGTATCTTACGTACGACTTTCCTTAAGCGGGGAGAGCGGGTATATCCGCCGCGGTTAATCGTTGCGTCGGCGGGCCGAGCAACCGAAAACAAGATTCCATCGCGAATAACGCTTACCGACGACCACAGAGAATTCCCTCGTACGCAATGGCTATCGGCAAGCAAAAACGCTTTGTTAATCTCTGCAAGGATTATTCGCAACCGGAATCGGTTAAACCACCTTCGTACGAAAGATTGTTCTACGTCGATTACCGTTTAGCGCGCGGCGTTACATTAATCGGCGTGAAATTATCGGGAAGCGCGGTGATTCGCCGTGTTATCTTTACCGATGAATGGGGCCTCCTATCGCGTCGGATCGTTGTACGGCGAGGCAAAAACAGCGACAGGAAGCGTATCAGAATGAAAAAGAACTGCGGATAGAACGGGTCGCGCGTAAATTAAGCCTACAGGTATACGACGATTTTTCATCCGAGGGAACGTAAGCTCGCGTATCCACGTCCGATCCGACGATAAACACGCGACGAGTTCAAACGGCGAATTCTAAAGATCCAATTCCTCGCTATTAGTATTCCGATACGTTGACATTCAAATATAACGCTTAGAGCTTAACAGACTTCGTATAAATGGAGAAACACGAGTGGCCGGAAACTTTTGGACACGTTATACATATGCATTGGTAACTGATTCCGATATGCGCGCTATTACTATTCCTCCCTAGTATACCGTATTATAATACGTAAATACCATATTGCGCTTCCAACTATCTGGAACAAACTGTATGCCGATTTGACGGAAACGACTGGCGCGATATTTTCCACGCCCGTTGTGTCCTTTTCATCGCTTTCGCTTTCGTTTTCGTTTTCGTTTTCGCTTTCGCTTTCGCTTTCGTTTTCGTTTTCGTTTTCGTTTTTGGTTTTGAAAAAGCGGTGCTCTAGAAAGATGATCCGTATTCGTACCGTTTAGCGATATATGGCCGCTGCATAATTTTCGATTTGCCGCATCCACGATGCTGATGCAACGCGCGCGGACGAGTTCGCAAGAGACTCCTCTGTTAACCGCTGCTGCAATTACGTTGACGCAACACCGAGAGACAGTCGGATTCGCTTTCTCTCGTCTTTCTAGCTCTCTTCGCATCCTTCGACGATCTTTCCAATGTCCGACGTTACAGATGCTTCGTATCCGTATCATCGGTTACGTAAACATCGTGACCGATACTCTGCGTTCGCGTGTTTCTACGTTAAATCGCATAGCGCGCTACGTGCTCTTATACGATCGCGTATCACAATGTAAATATCTCAACGGACAAAGTAAGGGGAACGCGCGAGCCGAAGGTATGCGCCGGCCTGTGTCGCCATCCTCTCGACGTATTTTCCTTATGTATTTTCCAAAGCGTGAAGAAGCTCGGCGATGATCGGTCGCCTCGTGGCGCGAGAGGACGAAAGCGGTGGAGAAACGAGGCCGCGGAACGCAGGGATTATCGAGTATAGTTACAATCGGTTAAGTAGGCGGCGATTCAGGGAGAGAAGAAAATCGAATGGAGCTTGAGCGGTGGATGGTGGATGCGACGGGAGGAGGATCGGTCCGCCCCGGGGGCGAAGGAAGAATGCGAAGGAAGAATGCGAAGGAAGAATGCGAAGCAAGTACGGCCCGGGTACAACGTGGTACATAAGCCGGATGGGTTCGTCTCGTGTTCCAAGTATTACAAGAGCGACGTCCACGTGTCGGGACTGTCAATTCGTAAAGTCGCGCACGACGAGCATCTTCGTCTACGTTCGCCCAGCTTCGGCCACCGGGTTTTGCCCCTTCCTTCCTCGCCTTTTCCACGGGAACGTTGACTCCGAGGCGTGGCGCCGGAACTCGAGAAACATCCTAGCCCGACACGACCTCCTCGGCAATTACGCGAGTCGAGATCGCCCCTACCATTCGCGATCGCCCATCCTACGCCACGAATCTCGCTGCAACCTGCATCCTCGGCTCTTCGCCGACGTTCGACCAGCCGGTCCATCAAACTTCCCGCCATTTCGTCTCTCCTCCCTCGACTCGAGTCAGTTTCTCAGAATCGTGCAAAACAAACCAGATAATCGATAAGATAAATAACGCGAAAGATAAGTTCCTTCTTTCTGCCGGTTTGTTTGCGATTCCGCTCGAAGGCTGTGGTACGTCCGTATTTAGTCATCGGTTGGTTTGCACGGTCGACTAACGGAAAACGATACGCTTCGCGCGTTCTCAATTCTAACGAGGCGAGACACGTTTCCTCGCGTAGCGAATTTTCCGCCGTTTATCGGCGAGGCGCGTTTCTCGTCCGGTCGATTTGCCGACCAAACGAAAGCAACGCGGATAAAAGTTACGTCTGCGTGGCTGTAGCGAAACAGCAGTGCGTACGGGAGCAGGCCGTACCGAGCACGCGGTTACGTCTTGCGAGCGGAGCGGACAGGAAACGAAGCAGGAACTGAACTTGCGAGCATATTATTGATCGGTGGCGGCCGGTGCGCCAGCGCAGCGCGATCCTCGGGGCAAAACAGTAGCGATCTACCCTCGTTCGCGTTTCGTGCAGCGTTCCAGTGCTGTTTTATCGTGCATTCGGCGCTTCTTGTCCGACGCTTAACAAAGTGCCGTCGCGCGTTGCTAACATGTCCGGTGGTACGTATGCATGCGTTTAGTTTTAGGTCTTGTCTTTCTGCCTTCCTTTCCTTCGTTCTTTCTTCTTTCGAGAGACGAGACGCTCTGCAAGAAAAGACAAGGGTGAGACGGAAACGGGAAACGGGAAACGGGAAACGGGAAACGGGAAACGGGAAACAGGATAATGGAGAAGCAAGAAGCAAGCAGGCGAAAGCCCGACCGCAGCCCGACCGCAGCCCGACTGCGGCCCGACTGCAGCAAACATGGTTAACGTTTAATCGTTTTGTCTTATTCATCAAGACAGGGACTACATCGGATTCGCCACGTTGCCCGAGCAAGTGCACAGAAAATCGGTGAAAAGAGGATTCGAGTTCACCCTGATGGTGTTGGGAGAGAGTGGCCTCGGCAAGTCTACCCTCATAAACAGTCTGTTCCTCGGCGATCTTTACAAAGACCGACGAATCCTCGACGCCGCTGGTTGGTACTATACGCACAAACGTAGTAACGTCGCACGTTCGATGATCATTGTGCCAAAACTAGTCCTTTCTAGAACGCATTGAAAAAACAACAACGATAGAAAAGAAGACGATGGACATCGAGGAACGTGGAGTCAGGCTACGATTAACGATCGTCGACACACCTGGTATAATTTCATTCGCTACTTTGTATTACTTTTATATCAGGCCGAACGTAGTTTGCCAAAGGTCGCGGGTTTAGTGGACGCGTATTCGGGCTGACTGGCGTTCCAACCAACGTAACATCCCAATACCGCGACGCGTGCTCTCGTAAATAAAGTCTATATATACGTGTGCATATTTCGCTTCATTGACGCATCGAGTTCGTCAGAATGTCAATTCAACCGAATACGCGCCCATTCTAACCGTAGCCTAACTCTCGCGCCACGCGTTAATAGTCGCCTCCTATGTGTCGTGTTATCCTAACGACCTGTCGTTACATAATTGCGTTACTGTACCGCGTTCCGCTAAATTATTTATACATCCTTCCGTTATATTATTAATCGCGTTACAAGGGACCGCGTTGCGTTACCAATCGCATCGAGAAGGGAAGCACGTGTCACAGAAACGGACAAAAATACCTTTTCTTGTTCGTATTTTTACGGGCAGGAAACGGCGATTCCGGCGATTCCGGCGATTCCGGCGATTCCGGCGATTCCGGCGATTCCGGCGAACGTCTTGCGCGAACTGTGACGTCGATACGCGTCAAATGGGCGAGTTTAATTTAAACGTGTTAGGCGAGAGTTCTCTGGCCTCTTCTCAAGGGAAATGTCACGAAATTTCCACGCGCTCTATTGTAAAACACGAATTTGTATTCAGGTTTTGGCGACGCGGTAAACTGCGAAGACACTTGGAAAGCGTGTTCAGCCTATATCGACGAACAGTTTCGGCAATATTTTACGGACGAGAGCGGATTAAATAGGAAGAACATCCAAGACAACCGAGTACATTGCTGTTTGTACTTCATACCTCCTTACGGCCACGGGTATATCCGAGCATCTATCTATTATTCGACAGTGTATCGCGTCCAATGCCTTACTACCACCACCTTTCCGCCCGCAGACTCAGACAAATCGATCTGGAAGTATTGAAACGATTGCACCGTAAAGTAAACGTCGTGCCTGTAATTGCAAAGGCGGACACGTTAACCACCTACGAGGTGAAAATGTTGAAGGATCGAATACTCGCTGACATCGAAGAGCACGAAATTCAGGTAGTATCTGTCGTTGCTGTGTTTTTTTGCTCTATTTAACGAACCCGCGTGCTGAACTAGAGAAAAAGGAGGAGAGAGAGAGAGAGAGGGAGAGAGAGAGAGGGAGAGAGGGAGAGAGAGAGAGAGAGAGAGAGAGAGAGAGAGAGAGCGAAGGGGGCGGACAAATAACGTGAAAAGAGGCCCGATGTTTTGCGCTTAGATATATCAATTTCCGGACTGCGACAGCGACGAGGACGAGGAATTCAAGCAACAGGACAAAGAGCTTAAAGCGTGCATCCCGTTCGCTGTGGTCGGCAGCTCAACGGTGCTGGAAGTCGCGGGCAAGAAGGTCCGCGGCCGCCAATATCCCTGGGGAGTGGTAGAAGGTAACTAGATTTCGGATTTGCTCGCAAGCTGGAGGACGTTGAAAGAAATGGCCGTTTCCGCATCACCTCGCGAACGATAACGTCGGGCTTTCTCTCGCTCGAGAGACGTCGTTTACGCAAGGAGGCGCGAAAATTTTGTCGCTTTTAACCTGCTCCTTTACGAATACGGGAATAGATAGCGGAGACGGTAGTCGCGCGAAGCAATCGCACCGATAGGATATTAACGTTTGACTTTCGATCGGCCGCAGTGGAGAATCCGAAGCACAGCGATTTCGTGAAGTTAAGAACAATGCTGATATCCACGCACATGCAAGATCTGAAAGACGTGACGCAGGACGTGCATTACGAGAATTTCCGGGCGCAATGCATTTCTCAAATTTCACAGCAGGCCATCCGGGAACGGAGGTATTTACGCATGTAAATAAGTATTGCATTTCAGTAGGTATTACACTTGTCTCTAGACGTACGCCCATGTATCTTTCCCCTTCTATGTTTTCTTCGTCGTTTCTTCGTCGTTTCTTCGTCGTTTCTTCGTCGTTTCTTCGTCGTTTCTTCGCCGTTTCTCCATCGTATCGTACTAGTTTCTTCGTAGTATACAAGGCGTCTCGGACGAATCGGTTCAGCCAAATATCTGCCTTATTTACGATCGTAGGAAGAGGCTTCTCGGGACAAAGTCGAACAATTTCGACGGAAAGAATGGTTGAACCTTGCAGGTATTCGGGCCATCTGATTTAGCCGAGACAGCCACCTGCGTTTCCCTTTCTTTTTCCAATTTCGTTAATCGAACGTGTTGTCGCTCGAACCTAATCGATATACCCGAATTTCACCAGCGAACCTACCACTTTATTTTCTCTCGTCCGCAGCAAGCTGAAAAGAGATTCGGGCCCGCATTTTGAAAACAGTATATCCGACACCGACAGGCTGCTGCTGCAGAAAGACGAAGAGGTAAGAGGCAGACTATTATTATAATATCCTACCTACACGATCGTCGTCGCGTCGTTACGATTCAAACGATGTCGATTAACACAAACCGATCCATATAAACGATTATGCCTCTGTTTGAATAAAAATCGATATTCATTTCTGCAAAGATCCGTAGACGACACGTTCCCGGTAATCTGAATCGGAATTTGCTAGTTCTAGCGCACTAGCGATAGCCGATAGTCGATATTGGTCCATGGTTTGCCGACAATATTTCTCAAACAAGTATAAGTAACGCAACCGCAAAGATCACGCCGGATGGTAAGAAATTGGCGTTTCCAATCGACGTTTTCCATAAGAGCAATTACGTATTCGCTAGCGGTGATCGCGTATTTCGTGGTTGAACCAAGCGCATCCATCGTTCTCGTATCTCACCGTTTGTAAACGGTTGCTAGAATTATTTATAAAATCTTACCTTCGCAGATACGAAGAATGCAGGACATGCTGGCGCAAATGCAAGAGAAATTGAAAGCTACGGGCCAGGTTGGAACTGGGATCGGTCTCAGAGGACGAGTCGGTAGCCTTGGAAACGATTTGGACTCTACGGACGTCGAAAAGAAACGCAACAGTATTATAGATGTTTAAACTTCCGAGTGTCACGATATTATATTTTACTATGATTGATTATTATTATTATTATTATTATGATTATTATTATTATGATTATTATTATTACTACGAATATCGTCATCGGCATCGTCGTCGTCATCGTCGTTATTATTATTAACACGTTTAATTACGTTTAATTGCGTTTAACTCGGTTCTACGCGAATGCGCACAAGATTATCGAACGCGACTAACTAAAGAAACCAACAAGCTAAATTAACAACTCGATAGGGGATCGCACGGTCTTTCCGACCAGGTTTTCACTTTTATATGTATGTATGCTGTATACGTATTGACTTAAAAGACTGTTCGATATCACGATACGAATTGACGACGTGAAAAGGTTGTGTACCTACATTATTACATTGTACGTATGAAAGATACGAGGAAACTACGATAGAAGTAAAGCAAAAGTATACCGTGTAAGACAAAGTCCTTGAATAATTTTCTTTCGTTTCGTTAATTCGTCAGCCCGAGCGCGTCGATCATGTTTCACCGCAGCATTGCCTCTTCGATCCGATTTCTACAACGACAAACAGAATATTATTCATGTAACGAATTCTGATTTTAAAGAATCTTTCGCAAACAGAAGGTAATCGGAATAATTCCATACCGAAAGTGGTTGATTTGATTGAAAGATTTTAGCGATTCAGGAACCGCTGCGAGCGCACCGAACGAACCATTACCGCTGTGTATAGCCGGATTGCCAATGCGGTTTTATTATTAACTACAATTATAGGCATGGATTCGTATTAAAGTTCCCCCAAATCGCCGTGATTTCGTCTCCGTCTCGTCGCAGCCGCGCCTCGAACGTGCTATAAAATCCACACCGGCTTCGTAACATCAAGCTATTCTCTTTCAGCCAAGACTCGCAGAGCTCGTGCCAAGTTGCTAATGATTCCGAAGGTTTGTTCTTTGCGCGCGGCTCATAATTCTTCCTACGAATTTCCTCGCTTTCGTCTTTTCCTTTCAACCATATCGCTGATAAAACAATAAAATCCACAGTCTTGCAAGCATGAATATCTTTAAACTCGCACAACTCGCGATGCATTTATCTTTGCTAATTATTTCGACCAGCTGAAAGCCGTGAAACACGTTTTCCCTACGTAGGCAATTTTGTTAACGTTGATGACGTTGGTAGGAATCTTGAGCGAACCTCAAGGACCTGCCTACCTTCCGCCTACGGCGACTGGACCGCGACCAGCTCCTGCTGGCCATCCGGACGAATGGGCCGGTGTAAGTAGCACCGCCGTCTCCTTTCTTCTCTTTCAGCCGAGTTCTTTTCACCAACAAATAAATTCCCCCTTAATTCATCTCGCCGATATTCCTATGTTCCTGTACGTCTAACGTACAAGCAACATTTGCGCAATACGATAAAGATTTGCCTGCCCATCGCATAAAAGCGTACCTCGATTATTTCATCCACAGCCTTGTTGCCTTTCTATCATCTACTTGTATCAGTACTTGTTTTCCCCATCTTTATTCTCCGTTTTCACAGGATCCAGCGAATTACGAATCTTCGTACGAAGTGGAGGACGCGGTGGCCGGCTTGAACTTTGGCCACCACGAGTCGCGAAAAGACAACGAAGCAACTGGAACTTATCGCGCGCTATTGCCAGATGGTAGAACGCAAATCGTCGACTACGTTGCCGACGGTGGTGGCTATCGGCCAATGGTACGATACGAGGGGACGGCAACTTATCCAGCAGCCGCCGGGTCTGCTGCAAGGACAGCCGCCGCTACCGGAGGCTCCACGAGTAACCAAGGATACAGATACTGAACGTTTACATGCGTCAAAGTTGCTTTCTCGAAGAAGGTAAACGTGGAAATTTAACATACGACCAAGCCAACGTTCGATAAAACGACACGACGTTCGTTGCGCCGATAAGACGATGCAGCTTCAAATTTCGATTTATAAAATACATATACTTAGAACGTGTGTGCAAGTTATACCTTACAATAAAATCTCTCAAAACTATCTCTTCGTGCGACTACTCTCCCCCTCCCTCTCTCTCTCTCTCTCTCTCTCTCTCTCTCTCTCTCTCCCCCCCAACTGTACACTATTTTTCGTGTTTTTTAATAAATCGTAAGACTTCTCGCACATCTTCCTGCGATCCCAAAAATATCGCGGATCGTTGGTGGATCTTCTCGGGCACGATCTCCAAAATGTCAATCTCCCCGTTCGTCGCCATACCGCCGGCTTGTTTTATTATGTACGCCATCGGAATACACTCGTACAAAAGGCGCAGCTACGAATAATAGTTTGGAAAATGATTGTATCACACGCGTACGTGTACTCGTAATAAAGACAAATTTGTTAATAATCGCAAAGACAAACTGTCCTGCTGCTATACCTTGCCAGTAGGATGTGTTTTCGTTGCTGGATAGAGAAATATTCCTCCGTACTTTATCGTCCTGTGTATATCGGCGACCATAGAGCCCACATACCTCGCGCTGTACGGATTGCCATTCTCGGGATATTTCTTCGAATGTATATATTCCTTGATAGCCGCGTCCCAGGTACTCTCGTATCCTTCGTTGATGCTGAAATCATCGTTACGAGCCTTGTCATGGATTACGCAAGTTACGAGACGTAAGAAAAACTATTTCGCTTTTACGTACCAGTAGATATTTCCTCTGGAAGGTATGCGCATATTTTTCTCAGTCAAAATAAATTCTCCGATCGCTGGATCGTAGGTGAAACCATTGACCCCCTGGCCGGTCGAGAGGACCATCATAGTTGCTGAACCGTAGATCGCGTATCCAGCGGCGAGCAAGTTTTTACCAGGTTGAAGAGCATTCGCCTCCATGGAGCCTCTCGGTTCGTTCGGTTTCTTAAAAATTGCGAATATTGAACCAATGGATACTAAACAATCGATATTGGATGAACCATCCAACGGGTCGAAGCACACGATATATTTTCCGCTCGCTTCGGTCTCCACTTCGATCGCGTTCGTATTCTCTTCGCTTACGAGAACGCAGGTTGTGTAAGAGGATGTCAACATATTCACGAACAACTCGTTGCTCAATATATCCAACTTTTTCACTTCTTCCCCCTGAACGTTTTGAGTTCCGGCTATGCCATACCTGCCCGAATAAAATGTTAACGTTAGCAAGTGAACGATTCACACGAGCAGATTAAGACGAAGATTCGCGAAACCTCTCTTGCTAGAAATACTCGACCGATCAAGTGAGTACATATTGCCTATCTGTGCATTCCTAACTGTGTATTCGTAAATTTCAATACTCGATTATGATGAATCTCAGGCTCGAACAAAGCCAAATGCAACGCGATCGACTTTTTGTCCATGATGTTTGTTTCGTCATAAAGCGATAAACTGCGCGTGAAAAGGAAAATCGACCGGTGCCCTTGTTGGAAAAACGTCAACTCGATTCTAACGTGATTACGATTATCGACCCGGTAACAATTACTATTCGTAATATCGATATTACGATAGTTTCGCAGAAGGTTTGAAAATTGAAAATCAGATGACGACGATCAAGAAGGAATTTTGAATGCGCCGTAAGAAAAGAAGAGACGCAAACGGAAAAAGTGATCGACAACGATCAACCAAACGCCTTAATGGAAATGTAACGATTTTAGAACTCGTAGAAAAGAGCAAACAACTGGACGAATGCACGCTTCTTTAATCAGGCAACGTTCAAACGATCGATGTTATCGTCGATATTCGGATTTCTCAACATTGTATCGACCGCGTCTATGTGTGCGTGCGTGCGTGCGTGCGTGCGTGCGTGCGTGCGTGCGTGCGTGCGTGCGTGCGTGCGTGCGTGCGTGCGTGCGTGTGTGCGTGCGTGCGCGTGTGTGCGTGTGTGCGTGTGTTTGTAGGGTGAATGGGAAAGTACACAAAGTACAGCGGCAAGTACACAAAGTACAGCGGCAAGTACGCAACAGCGGGGGCTGATTACCGACCGACCAAAACCAAGAGTTCAAACTAAAAGTTTGATTTTGTAATAAGCGATAAAGTGGTTGTTAATCAGCAAGGCATTTGAAATCTCTTGCTTGGAAAAAAAAACGTCGATCGACAGCATCGGGCCAGCACGTTGTTCTTGGTTGGCGAAACATCCGTAGAAGCTATTCGTCGGACAACTTGCAAGCACGATCTATGATGCGACGCGTTCGCGCGCTTTTATCGCGGCTGGACCTGCTCGCTTGCAGCAAGTTCCCCCTCTAAGGTAGGTACCAAGGTAGGTAAGCAACCACCGCAACACCAAACAAACTGTTGCTCGAAAACTAGATCATATGGGGCTCCGTGTTAATCGATCTAGACGGTCTGCTACGTGCTACGACATCGATCTAACATCGATCCTCCGAATCGCTCTTCCACGATCCAATAGACGACAAGAAACGACGTTCGCTTATTTTTCGGCATGCCCTAGTTATCGTTCGTATCTGTAACTTATGACTTTCTGCAATAGCATGTTAGACCGAGAAAAATGATCGAAGAAAAAGCATATAACAAATACTCACATATTCGCAATACCGGCTTTCCTAACTACCGAACTGACCGCTTTCACAGCAGTTTGTATACTGTTCAGAAGCTGAGTTAGATCTCCCGTAGCGTTTTTTATTTTTCGTTGCTCGGACAGTACGAATCTCGTCAATGTCATGCAGTTAGAATCGAAAGAATCGCTCTTCGAAGCCATGTTTTGCAACGGCTAACTATAGTGTACAGTAGTAGTGTAACAACTTCTATCCGATACCGTCTCGGCGAACAGACTGCGGCGAATCTGTTTACGCGTAGTCTTATATAAACTCGTCTAAACTAGTCTATATAAATTCGTGCAACTTCTTGATATTCACTTATCTCTATAGCGAAAGCAATCGGCCGAGATGTAACGACGTTAAATTTGCGTTATATCTCGTTTGAAACCAATCTCAATTTCAAAATAATTCACCGATACACTTCTACTTTAATCTCTGCACCTCTAATTATCTCTAACAGGAAATTGTTCAATTATCGTAAAACGTTTCGGCGACCCTTCCATTTTCTCCCCTGTCCTAAAACTATTACGATTTCTGTCTCGAGCAATTGAGAATATCATTTTCTATCTTAAAGTGTCTAGCAATCTCCGAATGATTACAGTAAACAGCGATTATTATTAGGCTACGCATGTTCTTATGTAAACTCCTACGGTTAAGAATATAATTGAAAGAGTAAAACTTTGCTGTTCAAAATTCCCTTACATATCAAGTATCATAGAGACCACTCACACTTTCGATATTTTAGTATATTTTTTCCTATCCTGTGCATTCTCTGCAATTTGTACTTTCAAAATAAATAAAGTCCAAGCGAATGTATAAAAATCCGCAGTCCAACGACTACAGATTACGCTATAACGTAACATTACGGACAAAGCTCGATGCATAATTATTTACAGCGTTATCGGCTTATATGACAATAATATTCTCAATGATAAATTGTGCAAGGGTTATCGACGTTGCCAATGTTCTAAAGTTAACGCTCGTAGCTCGTACATACATTTGAATGTAATACGAGTACTATCGTAGCGTATTATACAGGGTGTCGCATTTTAATCGATCCACGCGAATTATCCTACCTGCGTGCCTGCGTGCCTGCGTGCCTGCGTGCCTGCGTACCTGCGGTGTATCATCTGTATATCATTCGAAAAATTCAAATTCAAATGAAACTCACGTTGCTTCAAGGCGAACATCTTATCCCGCTGGGCAGCGTATATCGGTAGACGTATCTTCGAGATTTCAAGCTGGCGTTTCATTTTTAAATAGAACTACACATTTTTCTTATACACCATTCGACGCAGTTCTTCATTCTCCATGGAAAAGTACGGATGTTTCCCTTGCCCTTCGTACACTCGATTTGCTGAAATTAACATTGAAATATCCCTTAAGCTTAAACCAAGCATTATCGCATACTCGTTAGACAAAACAGTTTAATACCTATTTGTAGACAATTGAAATATGTATCCAACTACATATACTACTGTACATATAAAAATATGCATAGTTCCATTTAAAAAACAGAGGATAAACTTCGATATTTCGAAAACGCCTCCACCCGGACAAATCTGACAGTCATCGTGAAACGTACCTTATTACGTACCTCTTCCAACAGAACAAACTTTATCTGCAACACTTTTCCAAGCAATGTACAGTTTGGAAGATACTTGTACATTACATTTTCTCGCAAAACCATGACACGACACGGAAATTAGTCAAACTCGAAAACTGCACGACGTTCTCTGTAATTGTAACACATACTAAATTCTACATTCAAAGACTTCGAATACATTATATTTCGCTTTACTTATTCCGAGATTCGTTCGTCCAAGCGTGATAAGGTCTTTCAAATGAACATTTGATCTTGATATTGGCCGTAATCATCTGGTCGTACGAAGACAAGAAATTCGAAAATGAAAACGAAAACGAATTCAAAACTTCCAAAATGACCACAAAGTGGCCATTGTCTCGTTGTTTGTTCAACGAAGCATTCAATCTCCACGATTCCGGAATCTACGTGAATAAAAATAATATGATAATAATAATTAATAATTTAATAGCTCGCGCTAACAACGTCAATAATGGTATCGCGTTAAATGTACATATTGCAAGGCATTTTCTATACTTTATATTCCTTTAGTATTTAAAATTTAGTAATAATAATAATTTCGCAATTTGCAAAATTATAACTATATTTATATCATTAAATCGTAAAAATATATGTATATGTTAACGCGATATTCATAGTTTCGTAACTACTACAATTATACCTACAGTGTTTCCAATGATCTTGTTTTGTAAATTACGTTCGTTCTTATTTTCCTTTCCAATTTAATTCTTAAATTACCATATACATATTCTCATTTATACCTGAAACAATATCAAGTATTTAAATTATCATAATCGTTACATGCCTAACGTAAATAAAATATATCCGTATAGTGATACGCATGAGCATGCAAAATATATATAGTGAAATTTTACTGATAGTTGTAAAACATGTAAATATCGAATTAAGATTGCTCCATATTCATCTGCATAGTGAACTTACTTGCCGGACCTCAGCCACAATTTGCTTAATTTATACATACATGCATGCATACATACACACATACATACATACATACATACATACATACATACATATATATATTTCTTCCGTTACTTTGAATATGCATATATTAAATATCTCTATCTACCACAATTACATAATATTTATACGTTATCCTTACATAATTATTAAAGAAACGATGTACAGATTTAAATCACTTCCTCTAAACAAACATTAAGTACGTACCATCTATACATCCGTTATAATACTAAAGTTGAATTCCCTATACATACTGACAAGAGATGCCGCTGTCAATTTGTATACCGTGTTTTGTATCTAAAGAAGGTTTAATTTAATGCAATATCCATTTTTTTGTGTGTGTGTGTGTGTGTGTGTGTGTGTGTGCGCGCGCGCGCGCGTGTGTGTACAAACATTTAATATACACGTAAGTAAAAATTCATTTGTAAACACTCCAAATATTGCTTAATAGTCGCTAATGAATAATGATTTCTAGGGATATTTTATATCGTTGAAAAACATCTGCTAAACGGTATAAGCATATTCAATTGAACGGCAACAGCTATATTTTCGACATTCCACTTTCCACTTAATCTTCGGGAAAATATATACGTGCTATTTTATAATATCGTAGAATTTCCCCTAGATTTTGATTATGTAATTTTATTTACCTCTTCTAACTGGATCTGTTAGGCGAAGCACTCGCAATATTTGAAAGATATATCTATTTACAACTAGTTTGAAAACAGTTCAACGTTCATAATTTTTAAGCAAAAATTATGTTACATTGACAAGTAACTGTATGAAAAATTAATACGATATAATTATATTTGAAACAATCGAAAGATAAAATTTGAATTTAACTTGGAAAGGTAAAGAATATGTGTAAATAAAGTGTATCAACTCAATATATAAAATGATGAAGTAATGATAAAAATTTGGGCAAAAAGTACAAATAATAATTGATTTAACTACATACAATTAATTATTCGTTATTCAGAAAAGTGTACTTTTGAAAAAAGAAGAGGAGCATTATCGATCAATTATAATAATATTATCGATACAAGAAGCGAAAAGATCATTCAATAATTGAGAATTCTATTTGTGTGATATTTACATATTATAAATATGTAATAGACAACAATTATATAATAATAGTTTTATTTAATTAATGTTATATTGCCTAAACATATATTTAATTAAGTATATGTTTAGATTAAATTATATTTAGCTTATTATTTAACTTACATTCGCAGATCTGTTTGTTTCTATTACAGGCGGCATAATGCAGAAATCTATCAGATTAAAACGTGAATTTGAGAAACTTAGTCAAAATCCTGTCGAAGGTATTTCTTGTTATCCAAGGTCTGAAAATTTTGAAAACCTTGTTGCAACAATTATTGGACCGATTGGAAGCCCATATAGTGGACACGTTTTTCAGTTATCCATAGATATTTCCGAACAATATCCGTTTGAGCCTCCAAGGATTACATTTCAAACACCTATTTATCATCCAAATATCGACAATAATGGCCGGATTTGTATGGATCTTTTAAACATGCCACCTAAAGGTAACTGGAATCCGACTATCGGAATAAAAAATCTTCTGGATGCTGTAAAATGCCTATTAGGAAATCCGAACCCTGATGATCCTTTGATGGCAGACATAGCGCAAGAATATAAATTTAACAGACAAGAGTTTGACAGAAAGGTACAACAGCTTATGGTAGAAACAAAAAATAAATTGTTGTAATTAATCATAATTATAACTAATCAATATCTACTTCCATTTTTTAATTAATTCAAGTGTGTTTCAAATGTATAATATATTTATTACCTTTCTCTTTTTATAAAAGCCTGAGAGATTAACCTTGTTTTCCTTATGTACTTCTCATATGTTTAATGTAATTTCCTTATTTGTGATTACATGGGGGTTAGGTTATTTGTGATAAGATCTTCTATATTTCCTTGAAAACTTTCATGTTGAGTTTTTCCAAACCTTTTATAAATACACAAAAAATGTATAAATATTATGTATAAATGTCGATACACCTTCAGGTCGGTGGACATTTGTAAAAAAAGTTCAGTGAAAAATTGTCTTGGCGTTTGAATTTTAAGGTAAAATCCTTTTGTTTTCGTTGTATTTCGTTCATCACTGCATAGAAAAACTTTTCAAACAAATATTGAATGGGACTGAAGGAGATACAATTTGACGTTATTAGTTTTCTTTGTAAGTGGAGATGTAGGCCGTGTAAACTATATTTTTTTTAAAACGCAATCACATTTCCTAATGACATGCAGATCGATGCACCTCATCTTCCCATCTTTCACATCTTTGTCATCTTTACACATAATATTTGTACACCATTTACAATTAATGGATCATAGTTTACAAATCATTCTTACAAAAATTTCCACTTGTAAAATTTTAAAATGAAAACAGAATGTTTAAGAATAATTCTTATTCGAAAGTCTTTGATAATTCAATAATAATCGTAGCAAGACTAGATTCATATTAAACCTATACAGAATTAGCAAAAATATATAGATGAATTAACACAATATTTTCGATTATATTTTCATATTGTCAGAAATTTTGATCAAACGACCTTAAATAATCTCACACCTTCCACATATTATACATAATTAAGTTTATCTTTTATAAACTGCACATCTCCTCAGAAATATATAATTTTTAAAAAAATATATATATAGAAGAAAAAAAACTAACCTTGAAATTTTCAAAGTGTATGCACCTAAAATAAAGATATATTAATTATTCGATAGCCACTTCCATAAATTAATTTCTTTCGAAACTTATTATTTTGAAAAACACTTGCGCCAAGATATATTTACTTAAATTATAAAACAATCTGTAGTTAGAAACAATTGTATCATAAATTTTATTAACCTTTCTTTCTTTTTCTTTTTTTTGTTTATAACGTATTAAAACGTGTTATATATTATACCTAAAAACATTGAAATGTACGGATGATGCAATAAATTAACATTTATTAAGAAGAATTATCCTTTAAACGGATAAAAATCTTTCTTCAAATTCGAAACTATAACATCTTTATAACGATATGGATACGCGATTGGAATTCATTTATTTCTACTTATTTCCAAAATAAAATAGAATAGAACAAAATGAAATTATCTATTACACATTTTATACAGCCAATCAAATTTCTTATAGAATGCACTCTCTTGTGAAATAGTAAAACTACTGATGTGCTTGGAATGCCCTCTAGAAAGAAAAGCGTGTAGCTATTTCTTCAATAAATGTTGAGCGGATCTTCTCGTTTCGTCGACGGAAACGTACTACTTGCACATCAATTTGCGAATCAATAGTTTTCACATGCAAGTAGTAGCATTGTGTATATATATATATATACACATATCTATCTATATATATATATATATGTAGAGAGAGAGAGAGAGAGAGAGAGAGAGAGAGAGAGAAATCAAAACAAATATAATTTGGAAACAGCAAACCGAGTTAAAAGAGATTAAGAGATTTGAAGAAATGCAGAGCCAAAATATTTGATTAAATCTCTATGGAATTCCTTTTAGCTTACTAGAAAATTCCGGAAGTTAAGTAAGGAAAGAGGAAAGTCGCCATTTTGTGCTCATTGAGGAGGATAAAGACTTCGTGAATGACGGCTTGATTCAAGCCGAGTAATCTTTGTGTAATTATTGTTCCTTTGTTTTTTCTTCGCCATTTGTTCGGCTCTGCCGTATTAAACAGCGTTGATGATTGGGATTCCGCGTGACGATCGACATAAGATCACGGTTAAAATCCGCAACAATATGAAAAGAAGCTCTAGTCGTGACACTCCTCCGCGCGTCAAGAGAAGTAGATCATCGATGGGACGGTAAAAATTTTTCATAATATTCTAAGCTCTATTTTTAGAAATTTATACAAAGTGTATATTATTTTACTTTATATTTTTTACTAGAATAAACACTTAGGTATATAGACTTAGAGATGGTATATAACATTACCTAGAGGTAACAAGTACATATGTGTGTAGTAAATCGTTGAAATTTTTTGTTTTACAATATAACAAAAAGTATCTTAGTGATAGTAGAACTCTTTTAATTAATTTGCAGATATGATGATTCCAGTGATGAACGAATAACTCCTGAAAGAATTCGTCGACGTAGTAGAGGTGCAAGAAGTCCCAGTCCTCCAACACGTGCCTCCTCTCATGCTCGCTATGTAGAATCAAGCTCCCATAGAGATGATTATTTAAGAGCACCCAGAGAATTACCACCAGAACGTCCATATAGTTATAAAGTGCTTTGTATCAGTTCAATTCATCCAAAAGCAAGTGACGAAGTGATAAAAGATACCCTTTATAGAGAATATAAGAAGTTCGGAGAATTTTCTATTAGAATTTCTCATGAATTAGATGAACGTGTCGCATATGTTTGCTTCAGAAGTACAGAAGATGCTAGAGATGCAAAGCATGCAAAACCAAGGATCATTATGTATGACAAGGTAGCACTTGTTGAACCAGTTTACGAAAGACCTGATACCTACCGTCGTCCAAGATCGATCACGCCCCCTGATTATGAAAGATACTATGCCAGAAGTCCTGGTCCGACAGATAGACATAGACCTATAGAAAGATATGAAAGAGTTTATGGACCTCCAGTTGGTTTGCCTCCGCCGCATAGAGAGATGAGGCGCGAATCAATCCCTCCTCCTCATCATGAATTTGTTAGACCACCAATCCATCATGGCCCACCCCATGTTCATCCTGGTCCACCTCATCATTATGGCCCTCCAAGGCATATGATGATTCGACATCCAGTTCATGGATTTGAACGCGTGGAGAACAAAAAAGATAAATTCCCCAATTATTTACATCATGTTTCTCCAGAAGATGACCCATTAGCAACAAGAACACTTTTTGCAGGGAACTTAGAGATCAACATTACAGAAGACGAATTAAGACGTATCTTTAGTAAATATGGAATTGTTGATGATATTGACATTAAAAGACCTCCACCAGGAACAGGAAATGCTTATGCTTTTGTCAGATTTCAGACATTGGATATGGCACATAGATGTAAAGTTGAACTCTCTGGGCAATATATAGGAAAATTCCAATGTAAAATCGGATATGGAAAAGCTACACCTACCACAAGAATTTGGGTTGGTGGTTTAGGACCATGGACCTCTGTACCGCAGCTAGAAAGAGAATTTGACCGATTTGGGGCAATAAAAAAGATTGATTATATTAAAGGCGATAGCAATGCTTATATCTTATATGACTCAATTGATGCAGCACAGGCTGCTGTAAAAGAAATGAGGGGATTTCCCCTAGGTGGTCCAGATAGGAGGCTGAGAGTCGATTTTGCAGACGTGACTCCTGGATTTGGATATAAACCAAGGCCCTACCCAGAAGAAAGTGGAGAGTTTAGACCAAGACCAGTAGATTATGAACCTCCTTATGATCCTTACGGACCAGATAATGATTTTGGTTATGGACCAAGAGGATTCCGAGGTAGAGGATCTGCTCCTTGGCATGAAAGAAGGGGCGGAGGAAGAGGGGGCTATCGCGGGACTTATCCAGAAAATTACATGAGAGAAGAAACAGATTGGTCTAGCCGCAGACCGCCTCCAGAATTAGAGTATGAAACACCAAGAAACTTGCGTCGATCTTTATCGAGAGAACCTGGCGTAGATAGATCAAGATCAAGATCTCCTCGTAGAAGGCAAATTGATTCTGATTCAGATTCAGAGAATACTCGTAGCGGAATGCTTTCTACTTCTCGAACATTACCCGAAGTGGCAAGGAAATCAATAGCAGTTTGGCAAGGGGCACTAATCTTAAAGAATTCTCTATTTCCAGCTAAGTTCCATTTAACCGATGGTGACACAGAAATAATTGAGACCTTGATGAAAGATGAAGATGGAAAACATATGTTGAGAATTACACAAAGATTACGTTTAGATCAACCAAAATTAGACGATGTGTCAAAGAGAATTCAAACTTCTAGTTCACATGCTATTTTCCTAGGACTGGCTGGTTCAAGTACGGTTATATCTACAGATGATGCTAATGTACAAACCAGACCCTTACGCAACTTAGTATCATATTTAAAGCAAAAGGAAGCAGCTGGTGTCATCTCATTGCTTAACAAAGATACAGAGGGAACTGGGGTACTTTATGCATTTCCACCTTGTACGTTCTCTACAGAACTGTTAAAACGAACCTGTCCAAGCCTCAGTGAAGAGGGACTTAAGGAGGATCATCTGGTAATCGTCGTTGTTAAGGGGGGTAGTGCTTAAGTTTCCTTGATAATCACAAACTAGAACGGATACATGTATATACTGGCTGTAGTGTTTAGTACCATTTCTCACATTAAAAACGAGTTACAGTCTTTTAAAAAAATACTTTACGTTTGAAATATGCAAAATTTTAGGAGATTTATAATATGAATCTGTCTTTTATGATCTTTCTTCTCATAAATCACCATACTTGCATCCACAAAAGAGATTTGTTAAAAATTGTACATTATATAATATAGATTGAAATTTTGTATTAAAACAGAAAGCAAGCTTAAACAAAAGATATTAAAACAAAGTATCAAAAAAATTCAGAGTAAACGTAATACACGATACAAATTTTTTAAATAAGTAATCTTATTAACAAATATTATGTAAAATGATACATATGATAGTTTAAATTATGAAAGAAATTTAAAAATATAAATTCAGGTATTTACTACATTATAGAAAAATTATTATATTAGATCAATGTAAACAATTCCTTTCTTACTTTTTCTTTTAATTATGAATGTTTAGGGACGTTGATAGGTTACTAGACGTACAAGCCTGTATATACATAAAAAGAAATGAAATTATTATGAATCTGAATTGCAAGAAAAATTTAAGTTATATTAACAACAATATTAAAGTAATAATAATGGTAATAATTCTATACAGAATGTTATTTTAATTTTCAATCAAATATATTGATTAATTTTTATTACAATACTTCAACTATCACGTATATATAATCTTAATTTTTCTTTTTATTTAGAAAAGTATTCATAGCGTTTAACATTAAAGCAATTCAGAATTCATTAAGTTCTGAGGAAACACTTAATTAAGTTATTTTAATTATCATAAATAATTCGTAAGAGACGTAGATCTAATTTGTATTATAATCGTATAATCTGCGCATACACACACACACACACACGCACACGCACACACACACAAATCTACACATACACGTACTCGCACGCACACACGCGCACACACACACACACACACACACACACACACAGTTCTTTCATATTCAAGTGAAATCTTTTAAAAAATATTTTGTTTTCAAAATTTCATGATGAATCTTCTTTTACAATATGAATCTTAATGAAGATAAAGGTGAAATATGAAAGGTCTGGTTGAAACTATATTTGATACAGTAATTAAGTCTAGTTAATTGTAAAGCTGCATTTTATGACTATGTAGAATTATCCGTGTGATATATACATCCAACACTTATGTAAGTGAATTGTGCGAACGTGTTCTGAAAAGTGAACTTAATGAAAGTGAATGGACAATATCCCTAAATAGCTCTCTGTGCTTTTCTTCCAGTGAAACAGGACAGAATCTAAAAAGACAGTGTTTGGTGATGAATATTTGAAAAGCATAGAAGAAAAAAAGCAGAACGTGTACAGTGAAATGTAAAAAAAAATAAAAAAAATCCAAGTGTTTGTGCTTGGCGACCAACACTGTGACGCTCTTTTAAAGTACTATTTTAAAAGTGCGTTATAGCATGGCGCAACCAAAGGTGCAGTGGTTTAATAATACTATAGTGTCGGAACAACAAATAGATGACTATTACGCTGAGTCAATGCGTTCATTATTCCTACTTCACCTACCAAAGTTTCAGTGGCGTCAAATGAAAGTAAAGATTGTTGCATTAGAAATGTAAATGATTTTAACAGGAAGAATGCATTAATAATTTCAGTGGCATTTAAAGATGTAACGACCTATTTGATAGGGAAAGGAAATTTTACAAGAAGAAATACTTAGTTAGTTTCAGTGGTATCAAAAGAAAACATAATTATTATGTAGGAAAGTTCTAATTATATTGCTTTAAAAAAAAGAGAGAGAGAGAGAGAGAAAAAAAAAAGAAAGAAAAAAAGTAAGAGAGATGCATGCTGTGACTTAACTTGGTCGTATGGGTTGAACACAAGTTTTCTCGTGAAGTTGATCGTGAATTTGGTGGTGTGATTTTCTTTGTTTTGTCAAGAAGATCTTTCTCATCTTGCTTAGACCAATTGTGTAATTAGTGTTGTCTGTGGTCTGTGGCCATTTTCGGTTCTTCCAATTTTCAAAAAGTAACAACTATTGAAGGAAAGAATAGCATTTCCATGTCTCGAATAAAATAAAAACAATCGTGCCAAATGTAAAAGTGAAAAATGGTCGGTGTCGTTTCAAAGTGTTTCTTTTTAAATTTTAAATTCAGAAATTTTGTAAAAAATCCATTAACATTAAAAAAAAGATTTGTTTCAGAACAACCACAACGAAAGGATAGAAGAATAGAAGAATTCATCTTTACTCCAATGTATTTGATACATTATACGAATAAATTATTTAAATTGGCAAATACTTTAAAGTGCAATTCTTTTAATACTGAGGAGACATGTAAGATAAAATATATGTGATAACCTCTTACCTATCATTGAGGAAAAAGTACTAGTATAGTACCATCTAATGGTGGAACTAAAAATTGATTCATAGTAGTAGGAAATTAAACTTTGTTCAATTTTTTATTTCCAAAAAGTAACAATAATAATTGGAGATTAAAGTCGATATTATATACATATATATATATATATATATATAAATCAGTTAGGTTATTTTACTTTAGGTTATGTGATTATCAACTCAAAAGAAGTTATATATATATATATATATAGTCAACAAAAGAAAATATGAATAAATCAATCAATGACCTTTTATTTTTGTACATAAAGCTAGCATTAAGTAAGAAAAGCTATTTTTAGTGCAGAAAGTTACGTTTAGAAAACTTTGAATTAGATTACTTGACAAAATGCATAATTTTAACGACAATTATTTTTTTACTAACATGTGTATTTATTACATTCTCGCACTTATAGACAAAACATAATTATTTTTGAATAGAAAAATGTTATATGGTTATTGTAAATGAATCAAAATTTTTATCTTTCAAATATTTATAAAATACTAATCGAAAAATGTTACGATCTATACATTTATGAACATTCTAAATATTTAACATCATAAACCCATCACATTAGTTTACTATAACAAAATATCTTTTGCCATACTTTATTTAAATAAAATATATATTAATTGAATATAGTAAAAATATAACAAAAGCAGAACATAAAATAATAATTGAAAACAATTTACTAACATTTATTTTTACTGCAGCTCTTTAGGGCTTTATTTACTTATGTAGTATAACCTTAAAATTATAGGTTAACATGTGTCCAGTTTTAGAATCATGAACAGTGATTAAATACATTTTCGGTGCATTCTTAATAAGAATCAACTTTTGAACTTTTAAAATTGTTTTGTTTTTCATTTGTTTTTAATATTTTACTGCTATGTGACATTATTAGCGTGGTACTATTAATGAATAGAGAAACAATTTTAATAAACTATTATTTCTAAAATGTAGAAGAAAATGAATAATATATTAAAATAAATCTTTTTAATAACAAACTTTTAGTCCCTCCAATTGAATCTTAATATTGTTTTACACGTAGGGACTCGTGTTAAATGCGTACACTATTTATTACACATCATGCACAGCAAAGAAAACTAGCAAAAAACAATTTCTACTTGTAAGTTGCCTTTTCTAAGCTGTAACTGAGAAGCAATTTATATTTTTATTTTTATTGTAGTTTAGAGTTACAATTGCAATACATATTGCAATTCCTATTAATGTACATTATAAAATTGTTTCTAAAAAAATTTTTTTATAAAACAACTATTATTTCATATTGTAAATGTTAAAACAAAAAAATTAATTAATAGTTTAAACTTGACACACGAAGGACTATAAAAATTTCATATTATGTGGGAAATTTTTCCATATTTTAAAACAATTTAAGTCTAATATGATATAATAAAAAGTAATAATTTATGTACGTATATGACGTAAAGAAATATCTGAGGCGCACCATATAAATTTTCTACATTAGTGATGTGTTTATATAAATTTGATATATTTTTATATTCTGGAACATTAAGATATTTCCAGCTTCGAATACTAAAAGATAAAGTATTTGAAATAATAACATGTTTTTGTCATTCAACTGTTAGTTAAAATATACTATTGAGGGATTTAAATCAAGACAGTAACCTTTAGCAAAATGTGTTAACAATATAATACTAAAGAATCTTACACTGATCTTAATTGGAAAAATTAAGAGGAGTATATGAATAACCACAATATAAAGGCAATTAAATACTGACTGATGTACAACACAATTTAAATGATTATAAAATAGTACCTACGTGATTCATTATGTATGTGTATACATACATATACATAAGTTTATGTAAATATACATACACATATACATATCTTTAGTATGTGCGTTTATGTATGTATATATTCATGTACTCAATTGTTCACTTCAAAGGTTTACGATTTAGGAAAAGTATCTAAATAAATATCAATGTTACTCTTTCTCTTATTACTTAAAAAATACAGTTATGGCATCGCAGTATGACTGAATATCTATAAAAATTAGAGTCCCTTTTGGCATTTTTATTTTAATTGCGATCGTTGTAGGGCTTCCCATTATAAAAGGGAGCTTACTCTTTCCAGTCTTTCTTAATTTCAAATGACCATTCCCACTTTAGGTGTTCGTGTTTGTCATCATCAGTAAACAAAGAGCTTACACTATAAGAACCACGTGCCATTACTCCAGCTGGTGCATCCTCCGTTGGTGTTGTATATGATTGAATCTCCGTTTTTGGAGGATAAGAACCCACCATATGCATCATCTTATCCACTGAAAGGATAACAAGGCAAATGAATAGTATACATGTTAAGCCATACATACAGTATTGTCAATACTTTGTTTTAAAAATACCTGTGACACCTAAAGCAGAAAGCATTGAACAGAAATTAAATATAACAGTTTAATATTAATTTAGTAATTTAAATTGGACATAATTAGAAATTTTAAGTTAACAATAAAGAAAGTTAAGGTATAACTAATATTTTATCTTTAATGAAAATTTTACCTGGCATTCCAAGACGATAAGTTTTTTGAACATATTTTAGGCCATGCACAATTTCACGTTGAACAATGAAGTCAATCCTGATTCTGTAGCTAACACCTTCTTTTATTACAAATGTCTGTTTCTTTAACTGAGAGAGGTCACCTGTTAAATCTAATTCCATATCTGGCCGATCGGCTACGCACAGCGCTAACTTTTTTACTATTACTTTCCTGGGATCATTTGGATCTATAAAATTTTAGAGCATCATACTTTTTATATATCTTTTCTTTTAGGTAATTTATTTTAGATATTTAATGAAATACGCACCTACAACAACACCTCCAGACTTTGCTTCTCCCAAAAGTGTTTCTTTATATTTGCGTAAACTTTCATCTTCTTTATCTGTTTCTAGGATTTGTTCTATTGTTTTTTCTGGTGGGGGTTTGTAGTTAGATTCCACTTCTAATTCTTCTTCTACGGAGTCAATGTGATCGGTATTAGGTTCTGACATGTTTACTGCGACAAAAACATATTTTATTAATAGCTTAAATACTATAAACTGAAATATTATAAAACACATGAGAATATCCCAAGTATTTCATGAGAAATTTACATCACGGATCCTGGTAAATATTTCACTTATTTGACAACAGAATTTCACAGGCTAAACGGTTACTGGATTATGGGAATAATGGAGAAGTCGATTACTAACCTTAGTTAATAATTGATCGGTAATGAATGTGATAATTCTAACAGTAATAAACGTAACATTACATTTAATCATTAACCAATTTTTTAAATTCGAACATCAGTACAGATATACATTTATGACGTACACATATAACCACGTAGATACGATGTTTCTATAGAATATTTTTAGATGATTCAAATTAAAAATTCAGTATAAATTATACACGTTATATCTTTCTACAATATTTTTATATTGCTAAGAAATATTGAGTAATTGTTCGGTTATAAAATAAGTGTGTGAATTATTCAGATAAGAAAGTGACAGACAGATAAAAAATGTTTGAACAGACTTGCGAACGAAAAAAAAATTCATAAAAAATACTTTTCAACTAGAAGAAATATGATGTTCAAACAGTACGCTTACCACAATTATAAAATAATAAGATGAAGCTTGAAATGAAAACTTGCACAGAATTATTGGCAATTTCTTAATCCTGTTTGCCACCCCTTTGTGATTCGCCTCTGAAAGCGGAAGACATGGACAATATGGCGACTTCAAAAGGGCGGGTACTTCCTGTTTTAATACTTTTTTAAGGTTAACTTTTCCTTCCATTCGTTCCTTTATTATTTCTTGTCGAAAGGGAATAGTTTATTTATATTCTCATTTTATGAGATCTTTTGATTTAGTTAATCTGTATGTTTAGGTTAATTTTTTGGTCATTTAAATACATTACAAATTTCCTAAATTGTGTATCTGCATATATTCTTTAAATCTATAGATCATCTTCCCACGTTTTTGTATATGCATATCCATTTTTAGACATTAATTTATTTAATAAATTAAGTAATAGATTCTTTGTACGTATTTGTATCAAACAGTATTATATTTTCACGTTAACTGTTAAAAAAAAAAAAAAAAAAAAAAAATTGCCAGAAATTAAGATAACCTGAAAATGAGACGATATTTCAAATTCTGTCTATAAAATTTATTTTGAATAAATTATTTAATTTTTGTTTACAATAAATATACATATACATTATACAAGAAATATTATTAATGAATAGAATATTACTCTTACATAATAACTATCAATTTTACTCATTGGTTAAAAGAAATTGACAGTCATCAATTTTATTTATTAGTTAAAATAAATTGACAATGTTCTATTAATGTTTCCATATCCTTTTGATTTCTAAAATTTGTCTTACACTTTTGAAGTTTCTGATATAATAATTCTGGATGCACTTTGGCTAATTCCTTTAATTTGCCTAAAAGAAAAGTATTTTATATATTACAATTATATTATAATTTGAATATTATATTAATGTGCACTCTTAATAATTTAAATGTTATTACCTAATGCAATATTTTGAAATTTGCTGTCTGGATCATCCAAATATATTATAATTGTGGTATACAATGTATCTACATGTCCTTTATTAAACTGTAAGTCATAATCCTTAGGTATTGCACTCCAAACTTCTGTTAGAGCTTCTAATGATATTTCTCTAACATCATCACATCCATCATCAAGTCTTTTCAAAAGTATTGGATATATTTTATGTATGTATTCTTCTGTGAGGTGATTAAACTGCTTCCTGATACACATAATCAAATACATAGCTTGCAAAGAATAAAATCTACTTGTCTTGGAATTATCATCTGCAAGACTAATTAAAACAGGAATTATTTGATCAAATATTAAACAAATATTTTCTTCATCGTTATTTGTAATTCTCTCCATAACAGAGTCTTTTTCATATTTATTTAAAAACGAACATAAACAAGTTACTGCAGCAGTACGTATAGCTTCAGCAGTTCTTCCTGCTGTCCAAATCAGTCCAGGAAGTATACAATCTTCCAAAAATTGACTAGAAAATTTTATATCCATAATCTCATTTAAAGATCGTTGATTAAAATATTCTGATAATAAAATAAAATGTTTCAGTCTCAATTCAGGATCTGCATTATCTGTCATAGTTTGTTTTAAAACTGGTAAAATAATGTTCATATTATAAGCAAAAATTTGCTTAACATAAGTTAAACATGCACAAAAGATTTGAGATTCTGGATCATGGATTGACCATGATTTATAATCAGAAAATGTTGAAAATAATTGGCCAATGTATTTATGATATAACTCTCCAACATTATCAAATGAATTAATGTTAGCAAGTATACTTAGTAATTCTTGTGCTTTCAAATTTATCAAATTTTCTTGTGTCATAGATAAAACAGTGAATATTATTATAAATAATTCCTTTGATATAAGTTTGCAATCCTAAAATTTTTTTTAATACATTAGCGCAAGAAATGACAAAATTAACGATGTAGATATTTATAAAACACACCATTTTGCATACTAAAAGTAAAGAAGAACAACAGGAAAGTATTTCTTTCTGATATGCTCCTTTTTTACTTTGACAGATATGTGATTGTTGTAAGAATTTTCCGATATCTTCTAATAATGGAAGAAGTGTACACTGTTCACTACTTTTTAAAATTGCAGAAAAAACTTTTAAATGACCTACAGATGGAGCGTCATCGAGAGTAGGGATTATCAAATGACAATAGACTTTTGGAGGTACAAAATATCCTAAATATTCTGCAGCTCTTTCTACATTTTCTACAACTCTGTTATCTTCATCATTACAAGCTCTAATAAATAATTGTTAGTCAACAGTATGATTAGTTAAAGATTAATTTGACAATGTATATTTTAATACTTATACATTTACCGATACATAGGAGGTAAGAGTTTTCCGATATGCTGTATTATATCTTCTTCTATGTTTAAAATAAATACACAAAGTAATTGTGCAGATCGTACTCGTATGTCTGCAATCCAATCTCCTAATTCCAAACTAATTCCATTTATCAATTTACTGAAGCATTGTTGTGCTATTACACGGCATCCTAAATTTGGTCTAATAACTGCAAGAAATTTATAACGACATAAATAATATGTGATAACAATTTGTTAACTCAACATACCATTAGGGTAGTGATGACGATCTTTGGTAAGAAAATCCAGTTTATTTTTTAATTTTTCATCATTCTGGTTTTCTTCTAGATATGATTGTCCCGCAGCATCCCAAAAGTTGCCAGCTTTTTGTCTAATTTCTTCTAATTCATCATGTAGACCCGTTAAAAGTAGTGGAAGAATTTTATGCCACCAGTTATATCGATCTTTTAGGTTTAGATGCCAATAACCTGCTACTTCTATTACAGCTATGAAACAGTACAATGATATTAAATATAATTTGTTTAAATAAAGAATAAAAATAATGAAAAATACCTTTTCTAACAAGACCATTTTGATCAAACAACCTTTCTGCCATAGGTGTAGCTACATCTTCTATAGATTTACTATTTCCATATTGGATTAAATCTCCTATTGTTTTAATAGAAGCGATTCTAATTCTATGATGTTGGTGTGTAAAGTTATTTAGAATTGGTTTTACAAAGTTTTGCGATTGTGCGTAGAAATATCTTGACAAATTCTTCGCAAATTCAGATATACAATCACAGCTTTCTCTTTTAACAAGTGGATAATTGTCTGTTAGAGTTTGTACTAAGATTTTTGTTAAATCATCAATGTATAATGCTAATAAGTTTTTGTATTTCAATATTATCATTTTTAACAACGTAATGCATTTCAGTCGGACTTCTTCTGAAGTCTCTATTTGCTCAGAAGAACCTAATCTTTTGGATAAAATTGGGAGTAAATACATAATATACTTATCATTCGGTGTTAAATTAATTATAAATAACTTGATAATCTCCAGTGTTCGATCACGACATTCTTCTACAGAATCATTTAAAATTCTCAACAGATATTTATTTATAACATCCCATAATATTAGGGTTTCACTTTCAGATTGCTGTAATTCTAATAATGTGAAAACTTCTTTCAAACCTTGTATTCGTCGCTTTTTTACTTCCGATTGTAACATAACACAAATTCTAGTAAATTCATTATTTGCAGTTTCCGCAGACATTCTGACAAAGCTTAAAATATTTTGAAAATTTAGAACAATTTAGAAGCTGCGGATTTTGAAGCTATAGTTGATCTATTGTCATAGCAACATTTTTATTGATCCGTTTGTTTCAATTCGAATGTGATCACCAATTATGTATATAATAATTGCATTCAAATTAGTTAAAGGAAAGAAAAAGAGTTATTCTAGTTTCTGTTAAATTTATATTATTATTTCATATATTAGCGTAGTATGTATATTTATGATCCCTACATCTTCAAATGTAGTTATTATTTTCTAAGTCAAAATATACAACCAAAATCGGCATATACAACTAAAACCAAAATCTTGCAATCTATTTTATGTAAGTTTATCAGTTATCAGTTCAGATATACAGAAACTTAAATATATAGAAATTGTCAAGCAATTCAAATGTGTGTGTGTATCTATATGAAACAGGACTAGCATGATTAATTCTTCATAAAATAAAGTAATAGACAAAATTTAATAGATATGTTTTGCATATGGTCCTCAGATATGGAAACTGTCAGTATGTTTGAAAGATATTATCTCATCATAATTTTTAATCTTCCAAAGAGACATTTTTAAACAAGTATGACATAGATTCTTTATTATGAATACGCCTAATAGCCTCTGCCAGCAAAATACTGATATCAACAGTTTTTATTTTTGGACACTGCATCTTTTGGACATCATGAGGAACAGTATTTGTAACAACGACCTAAAAATAATATCTAATTATAGATTTAACTTTTAAAAAACTTAAATACATATATACAGTGCTCCACCTAACTCTGTCACCCTTAATTACTCTCTCATTCGTCACGATACAAAAAAAGAAAATGTTTTGAGAGAAAGTTATTATATTTCAAGGTGGAAATTAGACTATAAGAGTGAAGTTCATCTCAAGGTCATATCTTCTGAGATTTTAATGGTAAAGTTTTGTAAACGGAACAACCTATTCTTTTGTTTACCATTAAGAAGAATGAGATCAAAGTACATCATCAGATGGGACACACTGTATATACATGCATGTATGCACATATACAATTTAAATGGAAACAGTTAAATATCTCGGCAAATATAAAAGACATGTAAAAGTATCACAGACAAAAACTACAGAATATCAAGGGGCCATGCTGATATTTATTTAACCTTATGACGACCTTGAATCGTCAAACGGAGATCTGTATTTTTTATAACATATCTTTGTAATTGACACTGATAAGTTTTCAAACAAATGGGTGATGCTTTACAGAAAGTTATTCTAATATCAGCTAAAAATATACAATACAAATCTACATGTCCGTTTGAAAACATAATCATGATCTTCACAAGGCTATTTAAGATCAAGTAAATGTAAGTGAAATGGGTCGCTTACAAACTGCTTCACACAACTTATTTCTTTTTAAATAAGCTGTTAAGTATTATACTACCTCATCAATTGGAGATTCTTCTATTAATCTTGGTGCATCAGAACTTAAAAGTCCATGTGTAGCTAGAACATAAATTTTATACGCTCCTCTTTCTTTAAGAACTTCTGCTGCAGCTACATAAGATTGAACATCATCTATCATATCATCCTGAAATATAACAATGTATAATAATGTAGAAATGTACTGTAATGCATCAAATGTACAAATTTTTAATACAATGTCCTGTTCTTTTTAATTTTTACATTTAAATATACATACCACCATAATAGCTATGCGTCCACCTACATCTCCCACTACATTAATTGGAGGCTTTTCTTTTGCGGGATGCATTGGCACACCAACGCCAACTTCCATTGTTCGTGAGGCCAATGCAGGTGGAGAATAACGTCCATCATTCATATCTGACTCTGCTTCTCGCTGTTCTCCGTGAATGACTGCTATTCCTAAACGTAATCTTTCTGCATAACTAGTTGCTTTTTTTGCACTACCAGGATTTCTCGCAACTATCACTGAATTGTGATAATCTGGTATCTGATAAAATAAAATTCAAAGTTAAATCATAAAATCCTATGATAATCAGTTTTATTAATATTGTTTACGCACAGATTCTTGAATATATTGTAATAAAAACGGACTAGCACGCAAATTATCCACTGGTACATCAAAAAATCCTTGTATTTCCTTCTGGTGTAAATCCATTGTAATTATATGCGTTAGACCACTCTTACAAAGCATCTTTGCTAATAATTTAGAAACTATACAACCTCGTTTACGCATTTTGCATTGCTTAGAATAAGGCAAATATGGAATGACACCAACAATATTCTTTGCAGAAGAAGTTTTGCATGCATATGCCATAATCAAAAGTTCCATTATGTTATTGTTCACATCTTTTGTTCCTGTTTGAATAATATAAAGGTCTTTGCTACGTACAGAATCTCCAATCTCAACCATAGTTTCACGGTTTGATTTATGATACACAGAACATCCTCCATGTTTAACACCTAATCGACTAATAAAGCAAAGCAATTATAATTGAACTATTAAATGATTATTAATATACATATGTATTTGTGAAAACGTACTTGGCAATAAGATTAGCCAATTCTGGATGAGAATTGCCCGCAATGAGTACAATATCTGAAGATACAGGTTTGTCCATATTGTAAATGCTTCTAAAAATCAAATGAATGTAATCTATGACTTGTTTCTTTAAAAGTATACGAAAAAGTATCTTATTATTTTATATAAATAAAAGTCACACAGATTTCAGTCACTTATATTTTTATATCACTCGTAAGGCTTAATAATGATATAGAATATTTAATGTAAATACCTTATAATATGCAAAAATACAATAATAGATTAAACATCTATATTGAATTACGTATTATAAAGTATTTCTAATACTGTAAATTAGATTATTCTTTATTTATTTATGTGTTGGTATTTCTATAATCCTATTAACGAAATGTTGTTAACTTATTAATTCGAACGTAAAGTATGATATCAATGTATCAAGATCAAGTCGAATTCGATCTAATTCTTATGTTTCGTCTCTTTGTCGATTACATGCTGCTTCCTGAACAGCTGCTTAGTTTCAGAAGTACCAACTTATTAACAAGTAGCCATAATAAATCAAAATTTTTATTACGTTTTTTTCTATAGTTCTGGAGCTGAAAAAGCTGGGATTAAATTTTTATGATATAATTATTGTCAATTCTTTAAAATATTTATTCTTTTTATTAAAAGCGTAATAGTGTGTTATTTTAATTTCTTTTTAAGAATCTACTTAATTTTTCATTTGAATAGGGCATTTTTATGTCAGTAGTTTTATCATAATGCTGTATCTCTTTGTATTCATGAATATATAGAAAATCTTTCTTTAATAATTGTTTGATAACTAATTGATCGGTCATAAAGGTACAAAGCTATAATGTAATGAAAAAAGATTATATCATAATATAACATACAATATTAAAATAGCAATGACATTACATCGTAATTTTATATAAATATTTTTAATATACGTATTACATAGCGAATAAAGTGACACTAACTCTTCAAAAAATTTACAATATTTCCTAACTTCTGTTACACATATGTATCGTACTATTTTCAGATAAAAGAATGCACACTACACGAGCAGATACTTCTGAACGAAGATTTGAAATACAATGTAAATTAGAAGCAGAAATTGCTTCTTTAGAAGCATTGAAAGAAGCAGAAGAACGAAGCAGGAAGTTAACCAGTAATGTTGTAGGAATTCTATCTTCTTTAGAACAACGTCTTGCTACATTGCGTCGAACTATACTTCCTGTATACAATGAAACAGGAAATCTTCAGGCACAACAACAAAGTATATTATTATAAACTAAATGCAATTAATACATATTAACACTTTGATAGTCAGATTCTGTTGCTATAGCTTTTTTATTGGGACATTTTCAGCAAATGACAAATTAACTGAATAGTATTGTTTCTAGTTCATAATATTTAGTTCACTCTGTATATCTGATTGTATTAATGTTAATTATATAAATATTTCAAATCTGTAATTTGTCATGTAATAGTATAATTTCATTTATTTTGTCTTTACAGATATAGAAATGACATTAAATGCTTTAGATCATGCTATTGGATACTACGGAGTCTGTCAAGAAGTAGAAGCTACAGTGAGAGCTGGTCCAGGAGGATCTGGAGGACTAGATAATTTTTTGGAAGCAATGAATCGTCTTTACAATGCTCAACGTTATTTTCAAAAAAATAATCCAAGCTCTGTAGAATTAGAAAATGTAACAAGTTTGTTCGTTGTTGGTTTAGATGCTTTATATGCAGAATTCCATGATATTTTAAATAGACAAAGTAAACCAATTCTTCCAATTGTTCTTTTGGATTTAATTGGATCAGACGAAGATACTAGTGGTGAGGATGCCCCTCAATCCCTTTGTCAATTACCAGAAAGTATTTTAGGAGATCTACTTAAAATTGCTGCATGGTTGGAAGAGAGGGGACACCGTAAACATGTAAAAATTTATGCATCTGTACGTTCTGCTATTGTTTTAAGATCTTTACAGTTATTAAAAGAACATCAAAGGAGTGCTAGTGGTGGCAGTACACATGCAGGAAGTCCTCTACCAGTAAGAAATTTGGACATATTCTTTTGATTATAATTAATTGATTATTTACAATTTAATATTAGTTATATTACTATTTGTAGAAAACAAAATTTGGGAACAGACATTCACTAGGAATTCAAGAAAATAGTGGCAAAAGAGCTTCTAAAAGATTACAGCATGCTTTAGAAAAAAAGGCTAGTAGAATGTTGCTAAAAGCTTCTCAGACTACCGGTTTGGGGTTGTCTTTAACTGCATCTAGGAAGCCACCACCACAGTTATCTGGTCATTCTGTAGAGGATACAGCACCAGATGAACAAGAAATGGAAAATTACTTGCTGTTAACGGTTGGTCTTCATAAACTTATGCAAGCAGAACGGTCACTAGTTGCTAAAATTTTACCGATTAGTCTACAAGCACAAGTATTAGAAGCTACAGTACGTGAAGCTATGGATCTTGTAGCTCATGATGGAGAGAGTATAGCAACTCGTGCTAAAAGATGTATCGTAAGGCGTGATTTTTCTGCAGTGCTAGTAATCTTCCCAATTTTAAAACATCTTGGGGAATTAAAACCAGACTTGGAGCGTACTGTTGAGGGCTGTGATTATGCCCTTAGATCAAAATTTACTTCTGTGCTTAATACTCTAAACATAACTGTATGTTATAACAGAATATGATTGTATAATGCAAATTTTATTTTAAATTACATACTATATAATTTAACAATATAGGGGGCAAAAGCATTGGAAGATTTTGCAGAAAGTGTCAGAAATGAATCTAGTTCAATTTTACCTAAAGACGGTACTGTAGCAGAAAGTACAAGTAATGTCTTAGTTTTCTTGGAGCAATTAGCAGAATATGCAGATACAGCAGGAGCTGTGTTAAGACGTAGTGCTGATATGGAAGGTGCAACATCTATAAAACAAACAGAAAATATGTATAGAATTGTTCTTGGCACCTACATTAGTTGGTATCACTATTTCCTTATTTTCGGACGTGTTATGAAAATATTATAAAACTTATTAATATTATTTTTTATTTTTAGAAAAGGTATTAGCACAATTGAATTTGGTGCTCGTGAGTAAAAGTGATACTTCATATTCGGATATTGCATTAAGAGCTTTGTTTCGTTTAAACAATCATAATCATGTTATAAATGCTTTACGTCGTAGTTCCTTGATGGAACTTTTATTATTAGCAGAACCTAGCGCAGAACAAACATATCATGATCTCCTATTGCGTGATAAGGCTAATTATGTTTCTACTACCTTTGCAAAAGCGCGCGCTTATCTTGAACAACCCTTCGATGAGCCAGGTTTGTGTTTTTACAATTTAAAAGAATTTAATATTTAATTATATTTAATTTTTAATATTTAGTAAAAAAAATGTTTTTGCAATAATATTTATTTTGAATGTAACATTAAGTATGTGTAATAATGAATTACGTGAAATTAAAATACACGAAATTATTTAATGCTACAGCTATGGAGGTTTTAATGATATATATCAATTGTGTAACATGTAAATAGAAAACTGTTAAGAATGAAGATGTAGAATTTTTATTATTTTCACAGAACCAGCAGCAAAAGCTTTGAAGGAGAAATTTTTGGGATTTACAAGAGAATTAGAAGAAGTTGCTAAATGTCAACGTTCTTACTCCGTACCTGATGCTCGATTACGAGAAGAATTACGAAAAGAGCTTCAACAAGCTATTGTTCCTCTTTATATGAATTTTCATAATAAATATCGAGGAATATCATTCTCCAAGAACCCAGCTAAATATATAAAATACACTCCGGAACAAATATCTATATTAATTGATACATTCTTTGACACAACGGCATAATGAATAAATAGAAAAATTTAATAAACACCCATTTAATAAAGCATATTTAGTTACAGTATCTATGATATTTTTATGGACTGAATCCCCATTCCCCGGATAGATTGCACAGGTCAGTGGATCTGCGACGATTGAAATAGATCTCGGTCCAGCCCCACTTTATATATATTTATAATATATATATAAAAAACAAGTAACGTCCGATTTAGATTCAGCAGCTTATACATGTAAAATGATAATGATAGGAATACAGTTTGGACTTTTACCGTTTATGTACAATTATTTGTTATAGAATAATTCCTTCTTCTGTCTTTCTCTCTTGGTTTTTGTATGCACTCTTAAACATTCATACACACGTATCATTTTCCTCTACCTCTGATATTTTATTCTTTTAGCCATGTTGTGCGTATCAGTTACAGCAAAATTGCAACAACATGAAAATACAGGAGAGGTAGAGAATTGAAATCACACTTGTATCGCTCATTTCTAAAACTTACATGATTATCTTATTCCATGGTATGTATATAGTAATATCAACCAATTTAGTTAAAGATGAAAATCATTTCATGTTACATACTTGCAATTGTATATTTACAATGAAAGATATAATTTATGATTAGTTTCGCTTGAAATTATTAGCTGGAAAATTCAATTTATTTAAAAATTAAAAACAACTCCCGTTAATATGTAATGCTCATATTCAAATATTTTTTACTTTAATGTCTTTACTATATCAATCTCTTTATATACCAAAAATTTAAAAATAACACAATTGATTACATTGTTAATCTAAAATATACAATGCAAATTTACATAAAATGTTTCAGCTCTTCTATTAAATTGATTAGTATCTAGTGCGCTCACAAACGCACATACATAATGTTTAATTTCTTATAATTCGTATGTAATAACTAATATTAATAACACACTCTAATATACTGTACATCATCAGTTCAGTTTTCATTTGGCTTCCTTTCTCTCATCAGAACATTCAGCTAATGTCCAAAACACTTAAATTGCATATATTTTCTTCTTTATCTTTTTATACGCATTATACAAATTGGTTTGTGCGCTTTCATGGCAGATGCTTGTAGAGAGATGGACCGTACAACGGGGTTTTTTTAATCAAAGTTAGATGTCCTGCTGCAATCAAGTCCGATCGGAGGAGGGGTAGTACATTTGCACATGCTCCACCGTCGTTGGACATTTAATATTATAGAAGGAAACATCTGCGTTTTGGTTTCACTTGAAGAACAGGACACAATACTGCGCGAATTGCTTCATCAAATACTGTTTTCAAACCTTTCTGAGTAAGAGCAGAACATTCTAAATATTTTACAGCACCAATCTCTTTTGCCATGGACAAGCCCTAAACATAATTTAATGCAAAGTTGTTATGTTATTAAATTATTATACATATAGAATAACATTAAGAGGATAGTTAATAAATTAAACAAATACATGCCTGAGGATATGTAATAGGTGCAAGTTTTTTATCTTTTAACCGCTCAATAGTCTCTTTGTCTTCACGTAAATCTAATTTAGTCCCTACTAAAATAATTGGAGTAGCTGGACAATGATGGCGTACTTCTGGATACCATTTAGCACGAACATTTTCAAAACTGGCGGGGTTAACAAGAGAAAAGCAGATCAGAAATACATCTGTCTGTGGGTAAGATAATGGTCTTAATCTGTCATAATCTTCTTGGCCTGCTGTATCCCATAAACCAAGATTTATTGGTTTACCGTCCACCATAACATTTGCGGAATAATTGTCAAATACAGTTGGAATATATTCCCCAGGGAAAGCGTTGGTAGTGTAGCTTATGAGGAGACATGTTTTACCTACTGCTCTGTAGAAATTAATCAGTTAGAGATAATTAAATTGACTGTGCAGAAATTCTGATAATAGAAAGGTTAATTATAAATGGAGTATGAGTAAACAATTTTTACATTATCAAAATAAAAGTCATAAAATAATACAAATTCGAATGAAATTTTAACTAAGACGAAAAAAGGAAAAAAGAGAGAAAGACGGAAAAAACGTAATAGTTCGAGGCGATAAATTATCTAAAAGCTGATAATTTCAAATTAAGATATTCTGATTTTCTTTCAAAAACAAGAAACAAAAAAAAAAAAAAAGAAAAAGATGAAAGAATACACATTAAAAAGTATAACGGGTGTGGTACTAGCTTTTAAATAGTTCTTGATCAGGAAAAACCAATCGCCAAGGGGTACTTTGATGATTCTTTAGATCAAATAATGTGGATCGAAAACAGGAAAAGGCAAACATATCACAAAACATTAGAGTAGATATTAAAATACTCACCCGTCTCCTACGACAACACATTTGATAGCTTGCATCCTGAAGGTTGGAACCGTTCACAAGTAGAAATATCTACGTAAATTCGCAGGAAGGGAGGCTAGTTCGATTCGACAGAACAGGAAAGATCAAGAGAGACAGACAAGGAGTGGAAATGTCGTGAAATAGAAAGAGAGGACATAAAGGAAATAGGCGCAAGAGAGATAAATAAGTAGTGTCAAAAGTAAGATAGAAAAAGATCATGAAATGGAAGAATGTATAAATCAAAGGAAAAGTGGGAATGATATAGGCGGAAAAAATTATAGGTACTTGTGTAGAACTATTACAGTGATAATAAACAAATATATATTATAACGTCCTTGGTGTCCTTGTTTTGTGATAGAAAACGCAGTTGGGGGTCTTTCGTTAAATGCAGCACTCCTGACCTCAATATGTGGCCTCAATAATGAACGTAGACTTAAAAGTTTTATTTATTTTATAATAATTAAAATGCTATTTCTATGAACACAACAAATTTTAAGCAAATATTTTACTTATTCACTGTATTTATGAATATTGTTTTAAAAACATATTTAATTTAAAATAATTCGTTTAAATGGAGGATCGGGTGCACATGAAATAATGGTTGAAATGACAACCAGTGCAGTGTAAAGTGTAATACATTTGGAGGGGATTCTTACGCATGAGCGCATCAGCTTAATAAAATTCACATGCACGTAATACAATAAAAATACGGAAATTTTGTAATATATATTTCAAAGTTATGCAATATAAATGGTTAGCAGCACAAATTATAAAATTAAAAGATTTTGCTTTCATAAAAATTACTTTTTTATAGAAAATCTATAATGTTTAATTACAAAATCTAGTTAGTTATTTACTTTTGTTTAGAAATCTTCAGTACGTGTTGCAAAATCTATTATCTGTAAAATATTTTTATTCAATTTCTTAGTTTTATTCTGACAGAAATTAAATATTAATGCTAATAAAATTAAAATTAAGTTAAATAAAATATGATACCGTTATATTATGCAATATCAGAGAGAAGATTTCCTTTCTGGTAATGTACAATAATGGTTAAATTTAGTATTGTAATTTTTTCATGTACATCTTTTAATTCTTGTTAACATTCAAGTCGTTCTAAAATCAATTTATATAAGTTTAGTATAGAGAATAGTAAAAAGTATATATGTAACATTTAAAAACGTTAAAAAATTTAAAAACTCAAAAAATTTAAGTAGAAAATTAACAATTTGATGATAAAAATCATTTAAATTAAGAAATATTATATGACTGAGGATATTATACATAATAAATAATATTAATTTACGATACAAAAAATATATTTAATACAAATGTGTTCAATACAATATAAATTGTATATTTAATACTTATATTCATTGCTTTATATACAAAGTGGGGCACTTTTAAAGTAGGTCACCTGAATAATCATTTTCAGTTAATTGTTGATGAAGTGATTTATGGAACGGGTGAAATTTGTTAATGTGTAATATTCGTAAAATACTTCGTCGACTGATCCCACTTTCGCATTCCAGTTGTCTTGTACTAACATGTGGATCTTGTATTACAGCTGCTACAATATTTATCGAGTTTCCATCATCAGTTGCTCGTTTGGCAAGATTACGTGTTTTGTTATCCACAGTACCAGTTTCTTGGAGCTTTTTTATAATGTTAATATAAAGACAGAAAGTGAAGGTCTATTATTACGATCGGGAAATCTTTCACCATACACACGTACCGCTTCCCTCATAATTCTATAACATTCACCATAAATAAGAACCATTTCTACTTTCTCTGTTATTGCGTAACGCATTTTAGAAAACTGAACACAGACTGAATAAATATTATATTAGGAAGCTGCACTCTAGTCCCTAGTTAAATTACCAATAATGTTTGAGGATACAGATAAGCCTACAATGTGATTGAATGTTTGTTTATCTTCTGTGACCAGCGTCACCTAATACACACACATGATACACAAGTATTCGAAAAGTACTCTGAGACAATTTATTTTCTATTGCAGTTGACTTTGGGTGATCTTGAATGACCTTCATAATAGGTCATTGTATTCGCCTTGAAACACTCTATCAGAATGTAAGTAAAAAAATATACTGTTCCATTTAAAAAAACAGAGTTGACCTTCATATCTCTTTGACGCCTCCACCTACAGAAAAATTGGTAATATCAGATTATGAGCCCCCGATATCAAGTAACTTTGGTCTAATGCATTTTTCAAAAACAAGCGAGTTATTCAGGTGACTTGTTTAAAATGCCCCATCCTGGATACTTTGTTCACACATAAGTCTAGTTTAAAATGATGAAGTATACAAAATAATTTAAGAAATACGAATATTGTTTCTCCCAATTACTGTTATTAATCCATTACTTTGCAGCTCTCTTAAAGCATCATCAAACATATCTCGTGTAACAAGCTAAAAAATATAACAACTTTTAAAAGTTTTCTAAGTTACCGGTGTTTACACATTATAACAATTATACTTATATGCATAGTACTTCTACTAACCAATTCAGAAGATTGTTTTATTTCAGCAAAAAGTTTTTGTTGATTAAGTATATGAATTTTATCCTTGCTTTCAATAAGTTTTTGAATTGCGTCACATAGTTCTTTCCTCCTTTTCCTAGTTCCTGTAGATATACCTGTAGTTAAGATAGTTATGTCTATTTTTCCGCTTAATGGATCGATCGCTGATTGTTTTATAGCTTCTCTGTGCAACCTATTGATAATAAATTAAATATTTAGATTTACTTAAAAGGTTTATATTGATATTATTATATATTTATCACTTAATATAACCTCCATGCTTCTTCAACATCTTGCAACTCTACAACAGAACTCAATCGTACTTTAGCATGAGCTTCAGATAAACGTATCAAAGACTCTAATTGTCTAGGATATGCCGTTATTTGTCCGTACCCTCTTCCAACTCTTCTCATATCAACATAAGCTTGTATCAGTCTTTGTTGACTTTCTTCATTGAGGACAGGATGAACATGTTCCTTTGCAAAAACTATATAATCGCGAACAATACTTCTATTTATTAGTTCATCTTCATCTTCCTTTATTGTTTTATAGTATAAAGATACCATATGAGTTGCAAGTTTACTATCATATGTTTCATCTTGTGGATCTAATATTAAAAAAATCAAATCAAATCGAGAAAGCAATGTATGTGGTAATTGCACATTTTCAACCACCTGAAAATATGTATTCTGATATAATGTACTCTATAACCAAAATAAAATTTGTATACCGGTTAAACCTTATAACGTTATTATCTTAAGTTGTTATGTTGTTGGTGAACCAACTGAAATCTCTTTATTACAAATAAAATCTAGATTATCTCATTGCTCTCATGATTATAGAAACAAAAATATAACATCATTAAAGAAAGTATATATAGGAAGATCGTAAAAGACTATAGGTTCATTAATAACATTCATATATAACATTTTCATCAATAACATTCATTACAAGATTTTGCCTCATACAAAGTTAATGAAATACATACAGTTTTGTTCTTATTCCATTGAGATTCACATGGATTAGCAGCTGCAAGTATACTAGTTCTAGCATTTAATTGACAAATAATTCCAGCTTTAGCAATGCTCAAAGTTTGTTGTTCCATTACTTCATGTAGTACTGATCTTGCACTTTCATTCATTTTATCAAATTCATCAATACAACATATCCCATTATCTGCAAGTCCTAAAGCTCCTGTTTGTAATATTAATTGTCCAGTTTCTGGATCTTTTGTTATGTACGCTGTTAAACCGACCGCACTGGAACCTAAAACATTCATTAGTACACGTAAATATATAAATATATCTAATTCCATTAAACTGTTTACTCTTGTTTTACTTTTTACCTTTGCCACTAGTATATTGTGATCGTGGTACCAAATTATATATATATTGTAATAATTGTGATTTACTTGTACCAGGATCACCACAGAGTAATATATTAATATCAGGTCGAAAATGTTTGCCATATATAGTAAAAGTCTTCCTAGTTCCTCCAAACAATTGTAATATAATTCCCTTTTTTACATCATTATTTGCATATATACTAGGAGCAATATGTCTTGCTAATCGCTCGTAGATATCACCCTTTTGTGACAACGATTTCAAAATTTCTATTCTTTCTGGTGTAAAATTATGTTCTTTTCCATCTTCTTGATCGTATAACCTATGAATGACTTAAAATAAACAACAGATAAAAACAAATTTTAGAATTTGTTTATTTCCTCACCATTTAGAGTTGTGCTTTCTAAAATGAACTATATCAATATAAGTTTTATAAATGGCTTGCAAATTGTGATCAAAATTAGGTTTATGTGTTGCTGCTCTATAAATTCCAGTAACAGAGACTCTATCTCCAGGCATCACTGCATCTACTAAGTTATTATGTGCA
>JACXIV010000084.1:216594-258651 GCA_014737475.1 Bombus confusus
CTCAAATTATGTACTAAAGTGAAAGAATATTTATAAGTGCAATGTGCACATACTGTAGGCTCTTTCGTTTTCCCTTTTTCTATTTCTACAATGGTTGTAAAAGCACAAACGCTACATTTAAAATAAGCCTCTCGCATTTGTGGAATTAATCGTGATACTCTAATTACCATTCCTGGTATTGTAATTAATTGATCTACATCAGTAGGATTTAGTTCTCTCATAGTTTTAACCTTGGTCACATTAAAAGGACGTACTTGAATTTGATGCTCCAGAACAGCTGCTGGAAATTTTTCAAAGAATAATTCATTTGCTGCCATATCTAGTGTTGGAATTGCTTCTTGAGGATATGAAACTAATTGTTGATAAAGATGTTCATTAAACGTTTTTACATGAGCGCAATTGACATTTAAATATGGTTCTTCCAAGGTATGTATCTCTTCTAATTTTTGAAGATACAAAGGTTCTGACAGATTCATATTTTCTGGTAGTTCGTCATTTTCTGCGTCTGGGTCAATAAATTGTTGAAAAAATGATTTGAATTGTTCTTTACACTGATTTATTACAATGTTTGTTCCCCAAACAACCAAATGAGCTCCTGCTGTATCACTTTCTGATGTGCCATTTGGTGCTTCTGCAATCTATTGCCATCGTTATTTTTAATTTACTGTTTTAGTTATTAGTATTGTCACTAAATTAATATCACCAATATCAAATATCATTAACTTACTGGTTCTTGTAACGTAAATTGACGCAATCGCCTGTCCGTATTAATGTCAGGTCTATGCCTAATTGGAGTACCTCGGATTCCACTTCTTGGGGTACGTATCGATCCTAGCGAACTTGGTGTACCATAATTAATAGGAGAAGATAATTGTAGACCACTTTCTGAACCATTAATTGGCCCAGAGTGGTCTATAAATTGATCACCAGAACCAATAGCACTTTCATGTTCAGAAGAAGCAACAATTGTTGCAGCTCGATTTCCAAAACCCAAAGTACTTTGTTGTGTACCAGTGGTGCCCCATCTTAACGGAGTTTCTACATTATTATCAACTCCATTACGAGCAGAATTACCTTATGCACAAAGATTATAGAATAAATACTTATATATCGTAATATAATGATGTATGTAACACATACGATAGTACTATGAGCATGAATATAAAATAACCTTTAAAATATACATATACTTACGTGGAGTACCAAAAGCAGAAGGAGATCTAGTATCTTGATTTTGTCTTCTAGGAGTTCTCCCAGGACTATCTGCACCTGACAATCTCATAGGACTCGACATTGCCCTTTGTATATTTTGATACGTTTCTGAAATAAAGAGAGAACATCAAACACTTGTTTTCTATATAAATAAACTATAACTGTTTGTGAATAGCCAACGATACTTAGAATCTAGTAACAAAAGTTAATGCATTAATCCCTAGTCTAGACCCAATCAAAGTGGTTTACGTAGTATCCCAAACCCGTGTTTACGTTAGGCTAGAGATGAGAAGCTAACGTTTTATTAAATTTAAATTTCAAATGCCTTAAGAAAATATCTAGGAAAAACTACCTTTTATAATGTTATATCAAGGAACAAATCTAATAAAAAAGGAAGCGAAACTTAATGAAAGATTAAGACTAATGAAAGACCCTTAAACATATTTCTTTTGCTTTTATTTTCTTGAATTACGATTATCTACTATGAAACTGTAATAGTTTGCTGACTGAAATAAATTTCAATTTTGCTTTAAACAAATGGGGAACCGTTCCGCTCCAGCCAATTCAGGAATCCGCTCCAACTAATCAAAACTAAGGAAAGTTTTGGCGCGGAAAATTCTTCTAGTTTATTTGCTTGTTCAATAAATTATTTGTTATTTGTTATTGTTGAAACCAAGTTTCTAATAATTATTTCTTTTCGTTGATTCGGAAAGAGCAGGGAAAGAATAGTTAATGTAAGTAGGCTACCCGCATACGTACTACGAATTACTGCCTCTAGCGGTCAAACGTTCGAACTATAAATTTCTTCCTTCGCTATTTTCTTCGTAAAAGAAACTTGTGCAAACCTAAGAAACGGTGAGAGAGGAAATGTATGTTCTTACCGTAAAGTTTAGAATTTTTTAATCGTCGGAACCATGGTTTATATGACCATGGTCAGAATACGTGTGCAATCGTGAATTGTCCAAAATCGTACAATTGAATCGTGTTTTTTTATTAGTGTCTTTATAAAAAAGTGTACAATGAACAATTACAGGTGCAAGAAAGTGTAGTTTATTTTTGTGGATTGTTAATCTTTGTAGTTTAGGTGAACACGTTGCTTTGGTTCCTTAGTTTCAATGGTTAATATTAAATTTCTTTTTGTTTCTTACAATCGTTTGCTATAGCTATAGCTAAAAAACAGCAGTAACAATGTATAGAAACGGTGCTTATGATAGATGTAAATTTATTCATTGTAACAATGGAAAGCACAACGGACATCATTTGTTTCGATTTCCAACTAAACCAGAAAGACAGAAAAAATGGATAGAAAATACAGGCAAGTAGAAAATATTTATACTTTTATTAAATTCTTTGGCCGAACTTTAGAGTTTACTTTAGAGAGCCAAAAAATTATTGACCTCTTTGCAATCTTATAGTTTTGGATGTGTAGAATCCGAAAATGGGAAATTTTAAGACGAGGAATCCACTGATTCAAAAGTTATGACCCTTTCAAAAGTAAAAACCGAGAAACATTCTAGGGCATTTTACACGTTATTTTGACGCCATATCTGTTTTTATACATGATTCGTCCAATGAGTGGAATCGTTAGTTGTAAATAAATGCACGTGGATGGCGACTATTTTGTGGCGGGATTTTGAATTGCGAGTATTTAATTCACTTGAATTAGGTTTGGGCCAATCTTCGCTCTCCGGCCACCGTTTACTGTTTACGCTAGTGCAAACCAACTTTCGATAAAGTTCAGTTCGATGCTCATCTGCGCAGACAGGAGGAAAACGGCGTTAAAGTAACGTGTAAAATAAAAATGTTCAGTTTTATCCTCGCCTTAGAACTAGCATTTTCAGATTCTACACGTCGAAAACTACAAGATTGCAAAAAAAATCAATAACTTTTCTAGTCCCTAAATTAAGGTTTAACCAATTATTTGTTTAGTTAATGTGGTTCGATGATTCAACAAAGCGCAAATCATTTGTAATTTGAAAACTTCAATTTTTTGTTCGGCGAATCGTAGCTTCTGCTGTTCGGCTTCTATTAAGGTATTTGTAACGTACATTGACTTTCTTACAATTTTTTTGAAATTTTGACAGTGAGTTATTTAGTATATTATCTATACATAATTCAATTTTTAAAAGGTCTAGTCTTACTGAAATGGAGATATTCATCTTGAAATTTGAAAGTTTTGGTAAATTGTACAGATCGAACTCAACCTTCCTGATTTCGATGATTTTTTAACCCTTTGCACTCGACGACCTTTTCAGTCTGGCAGAGCAGCAACTGGAGATAATTTTGCGCGTGACGATGTGACGAGTGTCTTGTAGGTAATATAAAATGATTTTATACAAAAATTAACTTAAAAAAATTAACTTATATTTTAATAAGCTATATATATTTACATCTTTAAACATATCGTTTTTTAATATTTTTTCTGTATTTTTTTTATAATAATTTATAAAACATCTTCCAAAATGCATCTTAGGCTTGTCGGGACAATAATAAGTTGTTTCGTGTCTTTCTCCTGCTTTTTTCGGTAAGAAACACCTTACAATCCTTTTCTGTTCCTGTTAAAATTACATGGAACTTTCCATTTAACCGAATTTCATCACAATTAACAGTGGACCTCGAAGCTAATGTCGAACTAACCCTAGTTTCAGAAGAATTTGAGCATAAATATTTCATCTGTATCTTAAAGTGGATTAACACTTCACACTTCATAACAAACAATATAAGGAGCAAAGGAATCTATTTAGGAATCAATACTGCGCTCTCATCAATTGGAGAAGTCGAAATCTAGCATAAACAGGAACTGTCGCCTCTCACTCTCCTCTCGAGTTGCCACAAGGAACGCCCTAAGGACTGAGAGTAGCCTCTCGAGTGCAAAGAGTTAATGTGTGGTGAACGATAGTATAGCCTTTTGAATAACTCACTCCTGTACATGTTACTGCTGATCGGCTTTGATTTCTATGATATTCGCAATAAACTATCGACACTATTACAGTGAATTCTGTCTATAGTTGTGCGTCTATGGCAGCGTATACGCCAATATTATTGGTTGCCATCCGCTCATCTTTTGTTCATAAACAAAGATCGGGCGAGCTTAAGGTCGTGCACAATGTGCATATACGAGACTGTAAGAAATATGTTATAACAATTCAAATAAAAGTGAATATTATCGATACATTGGATTTGGGTTAGCTTTTTCAAAACCTCAATTAGCTTTCTCAACAGCCATAGCAAACTCAACAAATTGATAATATTCACTTTTGATGAAACTAAGGAACAGTTATGTTCTTTCCCCATTCGATGATTTTTGAATATGGGTTGGAGGGGGGGGGGGGCATGATTTCGAACAACTTTTTCCTGTACATGTCAGTGCCACTACAGTGAATTCTGCTTATAATTGTGCGTCCGTGACAGCGTACGCGATAGTATTGGTTACTAGTAGTCTTGCGGTGAACGAGTATAATGATCCGATCGAAAGCTAGCCCTTATTTTTTGTTTATGGTGTATATTATATATGTATAAACAAGGGCTTAGCGAGCTTAAATCCTGCACACAACTGCATATGCGCGGTTGCAACAAATGTCTGTTACATATAACTCATAACTCAATTGAAAGTGAATATCATTAATGTATTGAGTTCAGGTTTGGGCTAGAATCTTCAATCCGGACGCCTTGCGACGATCGGCAACGCGTGCTTGAGATAATAACAAATTAATTATAAAAGTAATAGGCGGATGAATAATTGATATTATTTTACGAAATAGAATAATCATTTTTACGAAATAGAATAATCATTTTTACATGTACTTTACACAAGCGCTGTTCGCGGCAACCGGATTGAGAAATCGGACCCAAACCTAAATCTAATATGTATCCTTATACCCCCTTTCCACTTTGTCTTGTTAATAAATAATAATTGGATACGGCATTAAGAAATTACTCACTATTTAATCATAAATATAAATAATAATTTTTTGTTCTAAGGACTGAGAAGAACCTTGGTTAAAGATTTAAGTCAGAATTTTAGTTTCCATGCCCTAAAATTAAGTTAAGAATTTACTGCGAATAAAAGTTGTTTAAAGGATGGTCATATTGTGTGCAATGCCGCAGTAGAAAAAGCTGTCGCGCTTTGCTATTTAACTGTCACATATATTAAATTATATAATTGTCTATTAGATTAAGATGTTTGTAAAATAAATTTATGGCTTCTCGCGAAAATTATGAATTTAGAATTCAATACTACTAAAATTCACGCAGGAAATACTTGGCTTCGATTATTGTCAACCTCCACAATCAGGAATGCAGGACTTTGCAGTCTTCATTTCCGAGAGGAAGATTTTTGCGATGCAACGAGAAAGCGATTGCTTCGGAATCGTGATCCAATCCATTGGAGGGAAATATCGACGCCCCATGGGCAGGCACAGGCGATTGTTGAACCGCAAGAACCAGGAAATTTCACACAAGTAGCAGAAGAAGAGCAGGAGCTTTATGAACAAGTACCAAGTCCAAGAGAAATCTGTGATGAAAATCTTCAAGAAAATGTTGACTATGATGAAAATCTTCAAGAAAGTATTCACTGCGATGAAAATTTTCAAGAAAGTATTCACTGCGATGAAAATTTTCAAGAAAGTATTCACTGCGATGAAAATTTTCAAGAAAGTATTAACAGCGATGAAAATTTTCAAGAAAGTATTAACTGCGATGAAAATTTTCAAGAAAGTACTAACTGCGATGAAAATTTTCAAGAAAGTACTAACTGCGATGAAAATTTTCAAGAAAGTACTAACTGCGATGAAAATTTTCAAGAAAGTATTAACTGCGATGAAAATTTTCAAGAAAGTACTAACTGCGATGAAAATTTTCAAGAAAGTACTAACTGCGATGAAAATTTTCAAGAAAGTACTAACTGCGATGAAAATTTTCAAGAAAGTATTAACTGCGATGAAAATATCCAAGAAAGTATTAACTGCGATGAAAATTTTCAAGAAAGTATTAACTGCGATGGAAATTTTCAAGAAAGTATTAACTGCGATGGAAATTTTCAAGGAAGTATTAACTGCGATGGAAATTTTCAAGAAAGTATTAACTGCGATGAAAATTTTCAAGAAATAATTAAATGCGATAAAAATTTTCAAGAAAGTATTAACTGCGATGAAAATTTTCAAGAAAGTATTAACTGCGATGAAAATTTTCAAGAAAATATTAACTGCGATGGAAATTTTCAAGAAAGTATTAACTGCGATGAAAATTTTCAAGAAAGTATTAACTGCGATGGAAATTTTCAAGAAATAATTAAATGCGATGAAAATTTTCAAGAAAGTATTAAATGCGATAAAAATTTTCAAGAAATAATTAAATGCGACAAAAATTTTCAAGAAAGTATTAACTGCGATAAAAATTTTCAAGAAAGTATTAACTGCGATGGAAATTTTCAAGAAAGTATTAACTGCGATGAAAATTTTCAAGAAAGTATTAACTGCGATGGAAATTTTCAAGAAAGTATTAACTGCGATGGAAATTTTCAAGAAAGTATTAACTGCGATGAAAATTTTCAAGAAAGTATTAACTGCGATGAAAATTTTCAAGAAAGTATTAACTGCGATGAAAATTTTCAAGAAATAATTAAATGCGATAAAAATTTTCAAGAAACTATTAACTGCGATGAAAATTTTCAAGAAAGTATTAACTGCGATGAAAATTTTCAAGAAAGTATTAACTGCGATGGAAATTTTCAAGAAAGTATTAACTGCGATGAAAATTTTCAAGAAAGTATTAACTGCGATGAAAATTTTCAAGAAAGTATTAACTGCGATGAAAATTTTCAAGAAATAATTAACTGCGATAAAAATTTTGAAGAAATAATTAACTGCGATAAAAATTTTGAAGAAATAATTAACTGCGATAAAAATTTTGAAGAAATAATTAACTGCGATAAAAATTTTCAAGAAATAATTAACTGCGATAAAAATTTTCAAGAAAGTATTAACTGCGATGAAAATTTTCAAGAAAGTATTAACTGCGATGAAAATTTTCAAGAAATAATTAACTGCGATAAAAATTTTGAAGAAATAATTAACTGCGATAAAAATTTTCAAGAAATAATTAACTGCGATAAAAATTTTCAAGAAAGTATTAACTGCGATGAAAATTTTCAAGAAATAATTAACTGCGATAAAAATTTTCAAGAAATAATTAACTGCGATAAAAATTTTCAAGAAATAATTAACTGCGATAAAAATTTTCAAGAAAGTATTAACTGCGATGAAAATTTTCAAGAAATAATTAACTGCGATAAAAATTTTCAAGAAATAATTAACTGCGATAAAAAATTTCAAGAAATAATTAACTGCGTTAAAAATTTTCAAGATATAATTAACTGCGATAAAAATTTTCAAGAAATAATTAACTGCGATAAAAATTTTCAAGAAATAATTAACTGCGATAAAAATTTTCAAGAAATAATTAAATGCGATAAAAATTTTCAAGAAAGTATTAACTGCGATGAAAATTTTCAAGAAAGTATTAACTGCGATGAAAATTTTCAAGAAAGTATTAACTGCGATGAAAATTTTCAAGAAAGTATTAACTGCGATGAAAATTTTCAAGAAATAATTAAATGCGATAAAAATTTTCAAGAAACTATTAACTGCGATGAAAATTTTCAGGAAAGTATTAACTGCGATGAAAATTTTCAAGAAATAATTAAATGCGATATAAATTTTCAAGAAATAATTAAATGCGATAAAAATTTTCAAGAAAGTATTAACTGCGATGAAAATTTTCAAGAAAGTATTAACTGCGATGAAAATTTCCAAGAAAGTATTAACTGTGATGAAAATTTTCAAGAAAGTATTAACTATGATGAAAATTTTCAAGAACAGGCTTACTGCGGTAACCTCGACGATTGTAATATTAGGGAACAACTAAACCCTAATTTATATCTTTCGGGAGGAGAATTGTTTCTTAATACCGCTTTGGATGATACCGATTTGTTATTTTTGGAGTACGAATTAGGTACACAAGCACCTAAACCTTGCGAAAATGTGACAGCTGTTTCACTTCTATCAAAAAGAGATTTTCAATGCTCTAAAAAATGCAAAATATTGGTTGATTCTTTAACAAAAAAAATAAATATTTTACAGATAAAGATAAGGCGATTGGAGAAGAGAGCAAAATGTGCAGAACTTAAATATTCATATGTACGCAAGCAATTAGAAAAGCAACTAAGCCAAAAAATTCACAATATTGATGATTTTTTAGTAATGAATAAACTAGCTAAAGACTATAATTCAACTACAGTTGCATACAAAAAAGACTCAATATACAGAAGACGAGAAAGAGTTAGCGAAGCAAATTTATTTTCAATCACCTACTAACTATACTAAATTGCGAAATGTGGGTTTGATTTTACCTTCAGAATCCATAGTTCGAACATGGTTCTCTAAGTATGATGGTTTCGGGAATGAATGAAATGATCTTTTGAAAAATTTCTGATTATGTAATTGAGAAGTTTGATAGAAAAAGGGTATGCACGCCAAAATTGCATTTTAAGAAAATCGATTTCAAAGTTTTCATTATGGTATTACTTAGTGAAAAGTAATTAAATCCAATTTTTTAAGGGTGTACTGATATATTCTTAAAACGTTCTGGAAACAGAAATAATGATTAAAAGATTATTTACAAGTTTTAAAAAATTGATTTATGTGCCCTTTTTCCATAAATAGAGTAAAATTATTTTTTTATTTATTTATTTAAGTATAATTTTAATTACTTACCCAGTTACAAATCTTTTTATATATAGTTTAAATAAAAAATACAAGCTTAAGACCAAGAATAAACTAAAAATTTTATATCTTAAGTAAATATTTTTATACAACTTGCATGTGTAACTGTGGTTTACGCTTTTAGTTTCTGATGCCACCTTACTTAGCTCTAATAAGTTACATACAGGTATACTCATCATCTTTAACAGGTTCGCTCGGTACGATCTTCGCTACTTGAAGAACGTTTTCAATCCATATTCTGCTGTCCTCATCCACATATTGGAATAGACTTCTCGCGTCCTGTCCGCGGCCGATTCTTATAGAGCTAGTTGAACTGTTAAAAGCTCTAGATAATTTATGCGCTTCTTCCATAGGAATTTATTCCAGAAACCATAGGCTTTTTTTGTCTCCGTTTACTGCATCCTAACCAGATGTAGATGCATCGTATATATCGTTATGTTAAATTTTCATTTTATGTTCAATCTGCTTAATTGATAGTCGGGATGGCAAATCCGTTTTCCTGTACAATTAACGCTTCTCTTATATAAACAGCCGAATCAGTGGTCAGTTTCTTTACGTTACGTACTTTGATTTTAGATTATTTGACAAGCAGGGCTATAAGGGTTTTGGTACGAGGAGGTAAGTCAAGCTCGAGAAGATTTCGTCTGGAGAAGATGAAAAAAGCAGAAATTCCTTATCATCAATCTGAAGACTATTCGCCTCATCGTTCCTAAGTTTCAATATCGCATTTTGACTTTCTAAAAACGGCATTTCTAAGATTCCTGTCTCAGCAATGGAAAATTCATTATTAACAATTTGAAAGTTTACATCGACATAATGAACTTTTAATGATGATTTCGTCACAAGTAAGTATGATTCTTGAATCAATGCTTGTGAGGTTGTAATCGATATTAGTATTTACCATTATGCTAGGAGCAATACCGTTTTGTTACATTATATGAAATATTAAATCTTAAGCTACAACTATTTTTACGTTTCTTAAAACTTATCGTATATACCTATTTTCTCATACAACCTAACAAATTTGATTACAAAATAACTATGTTTCATAGAATACACGATAGACAGGAGAGAGTTTACAGATTACATACGATCTAATCCGGTGGTACTTATTTTATACGCAGGCTATTTTGGAGTCCAGTTGAGTCCAATCTTCCAGATGTTGATCTCATTCAGCGCTTAGATACCAGGTCGCAAGTCGCAGATCGCAGTAGTCCTCCAATAATTGCCAAGAAATCCAATTGTAGTATTGGTTCAATGTCTCGCTGACTGACCAGGAAATGGATCGGGATACTCGGGTGTGTATCATGTGGTAACCAGGAAATGGATCAGGATGTGTCGGGGTGCATGTAGCAGCAAGCGAATACTTGCACGACCGCTGTCTTCACCGATAAGAAATAGATGGGATAAGATAGACCGATCTTCTTGTGATATAACGTAACATCACTGGTCACTTTTGCACCTTTCACATACGCTCACGCATCGTTGTTCTAACGCAAAGCAACCAGACAACCGCTTTCATTATCTTCAGCATACATTACGTCATGGAATAAAAGCGATTTTCATGGCTCTCCGACTAATAAAAGTTTCATCCAAATAGGAGCCAAATCGTTCGAGACCTTTCCTTTTCTTTACTAACTTCATTTTTTATTTATTTATCTAATTCTTGTCGACTTAATTAATTAATTTCAAATTAAATAATTTTTCGGTTTCGAATCTTTACTAACATTTAGAGAGTTAGTACACGCTGACTAAGTTGCTTTTTGACTAGTAAATTATGATTAATTGCAAGAGACAAGTAGTCATTCAACCAGATTCAACACTTAACTCTCGAGTGCACTCACAAGATACTTGAGATACTCAAAGTTGTTACATGCTTGATATGTTTACAAACACTATCCATGTGCTCCTGCATCGGTCTTGCTTTTTTTTCATGCTTATTAAACTGAATTCACGTAAAAAGAAATTAAATTTTATATTAAATTTTTAATTCAGTTACTTATATACATAATCTTCGCGCCTGTAATCAAATAGATGACACTCTGTATAATCTTGTATAACCCCACTGCATGACTCACCTTGTATTAAATAAATTAGTTAAAATTAAAGTTAGTTAAAAATTTAAAGAATTGTAATGTCATGTGTCATTACTGATGGGTCTTTGTAGGGTGAATTTTGGCGCTGTAAATAGAAATTCTACAGCAACATAGTCAAGATAACAAAGGAATTTTGATAACAGATTTTATCATGATTTTATTGACTAAGTGTTATAATTATAAGTTATCATTGATAACTAGTTATAATCACTCGTTTGTTTGCACGCTTATCTCGTTGCCATGAAAAGGAACATTTCTAAAGTATAAAATGCTCGCTTTTTGATATTGTGATGAACACCAATTAGATATATTTTTACTAACATTAGCTATTAACAATTAACTCAATAGGATATAAAGTAAATAGATAAATAAATAAAATAAATTTAAGAGTTAATTATTAGGATATATTATTATGTATCACGCAACAAAAATTATAGATTAGACTTCTCGTTGCGCTTGAAGTGTCTAAGCTTTTTCCAACTGATAACGTAAAATGCTTTCTGTTTCCCAATTCATTGTTCAGCCAAAATGTTTAAGAGTTAATTACATAATGTATAGGCAACTTGCTCTATTTAGAAGATTCGTAATTTCTTGATGAGATTTTTCTTTTTGATGTAATTTCACTATCAATTAATGCTCACACTTACTGATTTCTGACTTTTTTGTAACCATGTTTAAGAATTACCATTCGTCATACTATTCATTATGAAATACGCGTTCGAATACTTCTGTGACTCGCGTAAGCGATATGTAAATTGCTCTTGTTGTGCTATCAACCATACATACGTAGCCGAATTTTTTTCTAATTTTATTCATACATTCTCAAGATTTATACCTTCTGTTTGTCGTATTGTTATACTACAAATTGAGGCCTGTGAATTTCATTTTTTAACAGTTTGGAGGCATACGAATGTACTTTGTATATATACATTGTACATATACGGTCATAAAAAGAAATTTATAACTTTTTGCCATATTTTTAATTTGCTCGGTCAACAAAAGCTTATCTCATAAAAGTAATGTATATACAATCATAATTATAATTAGGTTTGGATAATTACTAATGCTATTATGCATTTTGAAACGTCATGCAAATTTACATATAGACACATACATGTGTGTACATACAAATTATTGTTATGCTACCGTAATGGGTTAAACTTCATTCTCAGGTGCACCGAATTTACAACTTTCTTTTGTGTCATCTGATAATTTTTGCTGAATAATATAAATTTTAGATACGCATAACTTTTAAAACAGCGATCTCTTTGCCTTAAGTCTGCTATATTTGGATTTTACGCATTTGAAATATATAGGATAAAAATAAGTTACAAGACCAGTCTTTCTCAAAATAAAATTTATGCAAAAACTGTATTTATGCAATGCAAATTAAAATGTATTTAGTGTACAAAAGTCGTATATATATATATATATATATATACACATATGTATAACTTTTAAGTTTAAAATATTGGACCACAGTTTGTTGTATATTTGAATTTATTTCAAAATTTATATTCAAATAATGTAATCTAAAATCGTTTGCAAAATGTTTATTATAAATTGTCTTTTATAGGTGTATACACATTTATTTTGTTACAATATTTTATTCTACAGCTTTTTAATATTTTTTTATTGTGCTTTTACATAAACTAATAACTTGTAATTTGAAATAACGTCAAACCCACCATCAGTGGGCCACTGTAGACAAGCAATTTTTAAAACATCACTTATCAGCTACTCAATTCTTTTTGAATTTCTTCTAAAGACTTTCCTTTTGTTTCTGGAACTAATAAATACACAAAGGAAGTTCCAATAACACAAATTACAGCAAATAACCAAAATGTCTCACCAATACCAATCGCTGTGGAAACGTTAATGAAAAATTTAGTTACAATAAAAACTAATACTGAATTTAAAAGGCAACCACTACTTGCAGCTACACCCTTAATTTCTGGTGCAAAGATTTCACCCATCATCATCCATGGAACTGGACCAAAACCCATATTAAACATAATAATAAAAATACATACAGACATTAGAGGTAACCATGCAATTGAAGTTACTTCAACCTTGTTTTCAGAAAGGTAGAAATAAACTCCGAGAGCGCAAGATGTTAAACCCAAAAATATTATAGATGATAATAGTAATATTCTTCTGCCTATACGGTCTACAATTAATGTGCTTACAGAGACAGCTAATACTTGCATTACACCTACTATAATAGTGGAATAATGAGAGTCTAAATCACTGCCAGCTTTTTCAAAAATGCTGTTAGTATAAAATATAACAACATTTACACCAGATAATTGTTGAAAAAACATAAGACCATAAGCAATTATAAAGCCTTTTAAAGCTGCTTTAGATTTGATTGAAGTCCAAAATGAGGCTGTATGTTGATTGCTGTCTTCCAATGCATGTTTTAGATTTTGTAACTCATTTTCGACATTGCACTGATTACCGCGCAATCTAGTTAAACTTTTCTTAGCAGAATCTTCATCACCTTTTTTTAAATAGTAGACTGGTGATTCTGGCATAAACATAAAAACTCCAAAAAATATAAGTGGTATAATACCAGATATAATTGACAGTACACGCATATCAACAAAAGTTCCCAAAACATATGATAAAAGAATGCCTATAGTGAGAAGTAATTGAAAGTAAGATCCAACAGTTCCACGAATTTCTTTCTCGGCTATTTCTGCTGTGTATATTGGTGCTACCACACTAAAAGCTGGACCACTGAGACCAGTAATGAATCTACCAGCATAAAACATGATTAGATTGTTGGCGAAAATTAGAAGTAACCAACCTAAGGTAAAAGGTATCACCATCAAAAGCATTGAAAATTTTCTTCCTATTGTGTCAGCAAGAATTCCAATAGGAATACATATTACTGCTGAACCTATTGCAAATATTGAGCTAATCCATGAAAATTCTTCTGCAGAAATTGGTACACCATATAGAGATTGTAAGTCTTTTCCATTATCACCAGCAGAGGAGGTCCATGCTAATGTCATTCCAGATGCTAAGGCTCCAAGTGTTGCTGCCAAACTTGCAACATATTGAGGCAATTTTTTAGTTGGCATACTTTGATCATCATTGGAGACCAAGGTTTGTTGTGAAATTCCAAGATTAATCTGTTTCATTTTTTTTTTCTTTTTTTAATTACTTCACTAAATATCCAAAAGAATTAACTTGATTATTATGATTATTCGAATATTCTTTTTTTTCTGTTTGTCAGAAATAAAATTTTTAATTTATTAATATTTTAATTTATATAATTCTGAAAAAATTTTTAATTTTGATAATACTTCTTCATACTTTTTATTTCACGTTAAAAATATTGACAATAAATTTTATTACTTCCATTATAAAAATAGAAATGTGCAGAAATTTTTTACGATATTACGTATCGCATAAAATAAAATTTACAAAATCGATTTGACGTTTTAAATACAAAAAAAAAACTGGTTTAATTACTGTGTGCATATATTTTATAAATTAAAATTTCTTACCATCTGCAGCTTCCTTATTCTTTTCAATCGTAATATTTTTAATCTCTTATTTTGTATGAAATTCTTTACTTCTTTTATTTAATAATATAATTGTATATTTAGCTTATTGTCTGTAACTTCGAGGAACTTTGTTTGAAAATATGCATAATTTGATATAAAACGTTTTGTTAGAATAGTTACTAGAGCTTTGTCCCATTGCATGGAGTATTTATTGAATGATAACATAATAATCATATACTTATCTTATCTTACATAGTCAGTTATTCTCTTATATAATTTGCAGAGTTACTAATACTTTTTTAATTCTATTTTTTAACATAGGAAAGTCATGGTCAGTCCTTTCTAATGTACATTTTAGGTATTCTCTGCAATAGTGTTCTTTTTGCAAATTTTCTTCTATTATATTTTCATTTTTATAAATCATTTTATATAGACCATTTTTAATATCATATAATTGCTTTACTTTTCTTTGTTTAAGAACCAAGCTATGTAAATTCTAAAAATTGGAAAGTAGAATTGAAAGTTAGTAAATTATGTTATCTAATACGATACAATTAGAAACATACATGATATTTAAGCAGTTCCAATTGTTCAATTTCGTTTTCCACAGTGTTAACATGTTCTTTTAAGTTTCGTAGAAATTCTTGACACTTGACTAGTTTATCTTGAATACTTGTTATTTGATTTTTTAATTTCTCTATCATATTAATAGTTTGTTTCTTAATCTGTTAATAATAAAACATATAATTTACTAATTTAAAACAAAAAAATTATTTTAATGCTTACTTTTAAAAGTTGCTTAATTTTTGCTTTTTGATCAGACAAACGTTTGTGCATCACAACTTTCTCATTATGTTTTACTTTTGAATTTCTTTTAAGTTTACCAAACATTTTGTCAACTATAATATCTCTTCTTGTAATACAAAGATTCATATCATGAATTAATTTTTCCTGAATCTTCTTTAAATAAGAAAGTCTCATTTCCATTCTATGAATTTCACTTTTCATTAATGCTATACTTCCAGTATTTTGCTCCTCTTTTACATTTTTAATTGTATCTTGTATCAGTTGTACCTTAATTACGTAAATATTATGACAATAAAGAAATAAATGATAAAATAACATAAATTACCTTTTTGTCCCATGCTAAACTTTCTTGTAATATAGAATTTAATTCCTCCTTTAACGTTATTTTCTCAGTGCATACATATTTTAAATCACTTTGTAATTTTACAAGTTCTAATTCCAATTCTTGGAAAGACAAAAGACATTCATTCTTTATTATACAATTTTTATCCTCCAAGTCCTTTTTCAGATCTTTTTGTACCATTAAATTTGAATTTATGCGGGATAATTTTTGATCAAGAGAAATTATAGTCTTATTTACATTTGCTTGTTCTTTTGCAAGCATTTCTAATGCATATTCCAATTTAAAATTCTTTTGCCCCATTATCATAACTTCTTTTTGAAGAAAATTTATTTCTTGTAATTGCAATTCTCTTTGTTGGCTTAATGAAACCACAAAACCTTGTTGACGCAACCAAAATTGTTGCGTCTTTTTAATATTTAGTTGAAATTCTTGAATATTTTTTTCTAAACCGACAATCTTTATATCTAATGGACTCAATTCTTCTGCACTAGTACTTGGTAGTATCTAAAATTGTTTGCTTGTAAATATATGACTTTTTTATTAAATTTTATTCTGAATTCAAAAATAAAAAGAAACAATATATAACCTGCTCAAGAAGTTTATTTATTCCTAAAAGCTTTGTTTGTGCTTTTCCCATCATTACTTCATATTTTTTTGTCTCCTTTTGCAATTCATCTATTTGCTTTTCTTTTCCAGTATTTATTTGCGACAGTTCATGTAATTCTGTTTTTTTAGTTGCAATAAGATTTTTAAGTTTTTCCAATTGTAAAAGATTGTTTCCATATGTATTCTCTATACGTGCAACTGAAATTTCAGATTGTAATACAGCATTTTTTGTATTTATTAATAACTCATTTACATATTGAGTTGCCTTATTGCATATAACTTTTTCTTCCAACTTTTTAAATATAGCATCCTCTAGATTATTTCTTTTTTCAAAAATATTTTCAAACTTTTTATTCACTTGCTCTTCTTCATATAAATAATTCTGATATTTCTGAAATTATGTTAGTTTAGAATAAAATCAATTACAATTATAGCATGTTTTATATTAGCATTTAACAATTACAGCATGTTTAACATACATTAAATATAACATTATAATCGTATTCTGTTTGTTCATTGATTTTTGTAAGATTTAGTAATTCTGATTTACTGTTTGCTATTTTTTCATTATATTTTAATATTGCTCTTGATGTAATTTTAATGTTGTTTTCTATTCGAAAGGATAAAGATGTCAGATGTTCATTACTCTCCATTTCTTTTTCTGTTTCTTTTTTTATTTTTTGTATTTCTAATAATAATCCATTGTATAATTGATATGCTTCTCTAAAAAGATAAATATTTCAATGAACGTAAGATGTAATGATACAATTTTACATCATGTTTTCTTGCATAAAAAGTTGACAATAAATTTAACAAAAATAAGATGTATAAATTTAACATGTGCTCGCTTGTACATAACTTCCGGCCTCACCTGTATGTCAATCAAATATAATTCTAATATATAATCAAATGTAAGATTACCAAAGTAAATTTCAAATTGCATCTCTAATGATCATAGATTCATACAGAGAATAATATATTTATATAATTTTTAAATTTTTTGCAATACTTACTTTTGTTCACAATTTAATTGATCATGAATACTATTTCTTTTAGAAATATTAGTTACCACAGATTTCCATATATTATACAGATCTTTATGTTCTGTATGTAGAGTTTCTAAATCTGTATTTGCATCAATTACCATTCTATTAGCATCTTGTTTTTCTTTGTCTTTAATTTGTAATTGCTCATCAATGTAGGCTATTTCTGATTCAATTTTCCATATTTCTTCTTTCAATCGATATAATACAAAGTCTCTTTGCTGTTTTCTATTAATCAATATCTTATTTTTATTAACATCTTGTAATGACATTTGTTTTGATATTATTAAATGGTCGTTCAAATCCTTTTCCCATTTAGACAAGTAAGAATAAAATTCCAATAAATTCTTTAATTTTTGACATAATTTTTCTTTTTTATCTTTCTCTTCTTTTAATTTTGAATAGTTTTCTTTTAAAATATCCTTAGCATGTTCTATATTATTATTTCTTTTTTCTCTTAATAATGTAACTTTTGATAATGCCTCTATATATTGTTTTAATATTATATGCTGATGTTGAACTTCTTCTTGCTTTTGATAAAGTTGTATAGCTTCTGATTCTAGTTCTTTTTCTGCATGTTTTATTGACGCTTCCTAAAAATATTTATAATTAACCTTATGTTGTTATGTTATAACAAAATATTATAGAATATAATATAACATTTCGAAATATATTTTACATTCTTGTTTTAATTAAAATTGTAGAATATATTTTGAAATGTTATAACAAAATTATTGTTAAAGATAACAGCATAAAGTATACAAAATATTTATTATTTATTATATTTTGTGTAACCAATTACTTACAAGATCGAGTATTTCTTCTGAAAGTTTATTATCAACATGCAATAAATGCACATGTAGTGTTTTTTGAAATTTTTTCATCAAATTATCATTTGGATCAAGAATACTTAATGTAGACGTCATGGTCAAGCTCAATTTATTGCACCTTGTTATGAATTTTTTAACTACTTTAAAAACTACTTTTTTACAAAATTGTCTTTTTTATCTCTTTTCATATGTCCATTTAATGATATGAACATCTAAATTTTTTTTAATTTCTTAAGAGTTTTATTTAAATATTTCATTCTTGTAGTACTGCAAGATTTGTTTACATTTAAATTAAATGCGGTTACCACATTAACAGCCAAGTAGTAACAAGATAGTAGAAAGCAGTAGAAAGTGAACACTTTCTTTTTTTATGACCAATATTTGTTTCTTTCATTACTTAATTTTTCAAATTATATATATAATGTATGTATAAATATTTTAGCAGATTTTAATAATAAAAGTTACTATTATACTAAAAGATATTGTATGACAAAATTTTAGTTTATCTTATAACTATATATATATATATATATATAGTATAGAATATGTAATAGATTATATTTTAGAATACAAAATTGTTTAAATTATCTATTATTTTAAAAAATTTGAGAACAGAACGCTATAATATTATAAATTATAAGAATATTATTATTATTATCATTAAAAATCAATATGATCAGTAATTTAAATGCTTAATTATGGTTATGCTTTTATTTTTAATGTAAAAGTTGGTGTATGTAGCAAGTTATTTTTTGCCGAGGGATTCAAGTAGTGACATATCAGTAGTGGCACTACTGTTCATTTCCAAGTTGTGTGTTTCATTTCTTAAGTATATGATACTTCAATTATAATATAAATATTGTAGATATTTATATACTGTAAATACGCGTTTCATTTTGAGTATACCATATATTTAGCACTTCTGCAGTAATTTACGCTTTAAAGTAAGATATACAAATATTTATTACTTATAAAATTTTTATACTATTTGTAGGTTATTTTATAAAATATAACCTTAGATGATTTATTAACTTTACATGTATTTTTATTTATAAATAATTAGTATAAAAATATATTAATTAATTTCCCCATTTCTCTTTCTCTTTAAACAGATGAATGCTATATTAAGTATTGCACGTGTACTAAATGTATCTGCCAAACGATATCTAAGTTCTGTTAAATTACCTTCAGAAATAGCTATACCAATGAATAAAGATATGATTATCTGTTGGCATCCAGAACGAGAATTTCCTTATGAGTATTCATTACCATTACCAGAAGAAAAACAAATTTCATCAAATTCTGTTTTATGTATTGGTGAAAAAGAAATTGCTGAGGTTTTTAAGCAGAAGAAAGAAGAAGTTGTTGTTGAAGAACTTTCTAAATTGACATATACTACAAAACATAGATGGTATCCCAAAAACTGGCGTCGAAGATTGAGAAAAGTAGAAATGGAAAGACCATATCTGTAGTTATATGCTTCAATCATTAATGTAATAAAGTAATATTAAAACTAATTAAATTTTTATTTAGAAAGTACTATTGTCGTAGGCTATTTTATGTTTATATTTATTTTCAATTTATTGCACTTATTTCGATGTGAATAACATTCCTAAACTTCAATATATATACAATCAATACATACATACATATATATATATACACACACATATATATATTAGTCATTCTGATATATAAATAATATTTGGTCCCTCAGAAGAAACAAAATTTACATTTTACAAATTTTGAGGTAATATTTGCCTTTCTCCTTCACACAACAAGATATGCATTGCTTGATATAACAAATATCTTCCAAAGCTCCTTTTTTGTTCTATATTCCATGTTGCTGCTATTCCATAATAATCTCCACTTTTACAATTTTTTAATTTTTGTATCCCTAAAGCATCAATCATAGCAGCTTCACGTGTGAAAGCTTCTACCGGAATACTGTTTTGGAAAATGTGAAGACACACAACTCCATATCCAGTGTTCCAAATATCTAAAATATGCTGGATTTTTTCATTCTTAGGTTTTTCCTTTGAAACCCATGTATCAAAAGCATCTTTAAGGTGGGAGTATGGTCTATTGCGTGTACCTTTACCCACATAAAATATAGCAGAAAGAAATGCAGTCCAGATCATGGATTCTGTCAAATGTCTCTTACGAAAAGCTAAGTCTTTAGTTATACGTGGATCTAAGAGTAAATAATTAAAACAAGTTTTATTCATTCCATCCCTCCATTTCCTAGAAGGACTTACTAAGGAAAAGTCTCTAAAAGCATTTTTTTCAATGATTTTATATTCTTCTATATCATTTACCCAATCTCCAAATGTTAAAAATGGTTTCATATGAAATTCACAATAATTTGACTTATGCAAAGGAAGATGATTAACTTCAAAGGATGATGGATTATATGCCCCACTTTTTAACTTAGTAAGACGTTTTAAATATAGTTGTCTTGTTGTACTAGTTATTGGTCCAGGATTGTCACCATAATGAATTAGTTCTCTTCGTAGCGCATCATCTGTTGGATATGTGTCCATTGATAAATTTAACGATTTGGGCCCTAAATAAATTTATAAATTGTAATTATAAATTCATAAATTCAATATTGAAGTATAAAATAATTTTAATAAATCTTACATATTTTGTCAGATGAAATACAGTCTGCAGTTTTGCTACAAATAAATAACAAGTTATTACAATCACTATTAATAAAGATATAATTATTTTTAATGTCTTACCATGGCGATAATGTGTAAATCCTACGTTCTAAGAAAGCTAAGCCTTCATCAGGATCTTCATATTTATATTCCTCTTGTACGCTGACATATGACTGTGATTTAAAACTGTCGAAAGCAATTAATTTATCAGACTTAAAATACTAAATATGTTTATCATGAAATTTAAAGAAGATAAAATATAAAAAAGAAATACGTGATAAGATAAGAAAGCATAGATAGTATCCGCCAAATGAAAAAAAAATGTTCTGATAAACGTGGTTCGAAAAATTAATATCTTCAGAGTTACAAACAATTTTACGTTTTGATTAAAGCGAGTGACTTCAAATTTTTTTATCACGTACAGATATCCTTTGTAAAACACAGTATTCCTACAACACAAATTCGCTCTAACATCGTTCGAGAATTGGGTAAATCCCTATACGGAACGACACGTAATGGTATATCATTCGATAGTTTTCATTTCAGCAGGCGTGTATGTTGTCTCATATTTACGTACGGAATTTTGGAATACTGAAATTTACAATTTATTTTTTGTTTGTGAAATATTAATTTTTAACAGTAACTAATGTTGTCACCTCTTATAAGCGGAGGTCTTTTTAACTTATTTCTCTATCTTTTTATGTTACATTATATAATATTAATATGTACTATTTTCGATTAATTATATTATCAACTAATTATTAATTCTGCTTTTTCTAATAACGCTATATATAATCTAGTTTTTTTTTTATATAGTCTTTATCTTTATAAAATAGTGTACTTTGGTTAATTTTTGAAATCTTAGCCTGTTTTTTGTCACTTTTTTATGTTGTATAATATGGATTCGCGTAACACGACATTTTTTCGGAAATTAACTACCGTGTTATTCGGATGATACCTATATATAGATAAAGATAAATATAAATAATTTTACCTTGAAAGAAAGGTACTTAAATTTTCTTTAAAAGTATTTATAGTGTCGCTGATTTTTAATTCCACTTTATTTAAAAATCTTTTTTGTACTGCACATGTTTTGTCTGCTTTTTCTTGTAATATATATTCTTTTAAATGTTCTTTACTTTTTTCCTTAAAATCTGATTCCTTTATGTACAAATTTCTAAAATTATGATTAAGTCCTTCTGTTAAATCTTTTTTTAATATACACTTTTCGATATTGTTCTCATTTTCATTAGAATCTATTGGTATATCATCATCATATTTATTTTCATGTAATTTTATTGCCAGATTTTTATTAAATTTGTAATTTAAATTTCTTGTGCAATTCTGGTTTGGTGACAAAGAATTTGTAGCATCAGGGCTTGTGTTTTCTGAAGACATAAGTTCATTATTTCTTCTAAGTTTTCTAAGAGATGAATATTGCCTATAAAATCGTTTCCTTCTTCTTGGGGTAGATCTTGCTACTTCTTTTCCCATATTAAATTCTTCTGATTGAAACGACTGAGTTCTCGTTATACAAGGTGTAAAAGCTTCAAATTTTATTTCTTTATTTAGTAGTTTTGGAGATAAATATTTTTGTCCTTTCTCTATTGGTTTATTAATTAAAAAATTTGGTGATTTGCTTATGATGGAATCATTGGGATCATATATAGGTGTTATTGGAACTTTAATATTATTGCTTTGACTGAAAATTTGTCGCCGATATTTAGGCGTAACAGATCGCTTTCTTCCTTTTATTTTTATTGGAAATTTGTCTTTGATATTGTATGGAATGCTACTATCAGTACTTATTGTAGATGAGGGACTTGTATCATATAGAATGTTTTTAGATTGTCGATATTTTTCATTAATCTTTTTTTCTTTGGGATTAGATTTTAAAGAATTTGAAAGCTGATTAATAATTTCGTTAATTAAATATTTTTCTTTATCCATTTCTTCTTGAATTCGAAGTTCTGCTGCACTTGTCATTGCACTTTCAGATTGATTATCATTACTTATACTACTGTAACTAAAATTAAAGGAATTTACATGTTTTGTGTCAGCAAATCTTTCATCTTCATCTCCCTTAAATATAGTTTCATTTATCATATTTTCTTTAGAAACGTTTGAAATTTGTGGAACGATATATTCTGCCATTACATCTTCGTTATTAATCAGAAGTTTATCTACGAAATATTTCATTTTTTATTTATTTATTATTTAAATATGTAATAATATATCAAAGTTAATTTATTTTTTTTACATACCAAAAGTCATTTTATATCGTGTTGTTTTTTCTTCCTTTATAAAATTATCGCAATATTTTCCAAGTATCGCAATTGCTTTATAATATTTTCCATCAAACGCATAATGAAATGGGCTACGGCCTTCATCATCCAAACAAAGTGGATCTCCACCATTTGCTAAAAGTAATTCGAGTACCGCAACTCTACCCCATGCTGCTGCCACATGAACTGGAGTTAATCCATCTACTGACCTACGAAATTAGTTGGAATTACCATATGCCAATTTCATGCATCATATAAAAAATATATTATTGTAAAATTTTACATTATTTTTCAAAACACAAAATCAATTGTATCTTAATCAATTTGTACCTTAATCAATTTTATTTTAATTAATTACCTGACATTTGGATTACCTCCATGACGTAGAAATAATTTAGAGACTTCTTCTGCAAAAGCTTCAGAATCATTACCTATTACTAAATGAAATGGACTTACTCCATGCGTAGGAAGCAGTGTATTAGGATTTGCTTCTTTATTTAAAAGTAATGTAGTTACTTGCCTATTAAAACACATTAGTAACAATTCTAAATTTTAAAAAATGTTTATGTGCTAATAATTGAATATTTAAAATATTATTAGATATCTAATAATATTATTAGATATTAGATATTAATAGTAGATATTTAAAATAATTAAGAATAATATTAATAATAAAAAAATATAATAGTATTCAATTATAGGAAGTTCTTACTTTATATTGTTATCTTCTAGGCCATCACAAAGGGAAGAAGCCAAAAAAAGACAACCTTTTGCCTTTAAAGTCGACATTATGTCCCAATTAAAATTGGCTTATGTTAGCACTATATCTTAAATATTTTTAAATCTGTTATGAAAGAAAATAACACATTAGTACATTTTATAAATTAAAATGGTCAATACATCACTTATTGATATTATAAATGAAATCTAAAAATGTATCTACGATTAAGAGAAATATTTCATAATAAATACTCACAGACTTAATTAATATTATATAAATTCCTTTTTGTCCTAATTAATTTGTAATTTATTTTTAAAACACAAAATGAATATACTTAATGATATACTCTACGTAAATATAAAACGATATTTTGAAAATACAAAAGTAAGATAAATATCTTTATCGCCACAATAACAAAACCATCATTTAATAACTGTAACCAGTAAAATTAATTACTTGGTTAATTCTTGCTAGTACAGTATGTAAATTAATTATACAGTAATATATGATTAGTTATTTTATTGAGAAATTATATTTCTTGTATTAATTCTTATTATAAAACATTTTTATATTACATATTTATTATAAGAATATGAGATCAAAAATATTCAAACACTGTTTACCTCTTTTGTTTGCTCTGAAGTTGTATGTATTTCTGTTGGCTGTTTAAATTCGTTCAAATTTGTTGTTCTTTCTTTGTCACTGTCTAAGCGTATACAATGAAACAATCTTTTAATATCTTTCGAAAAATATTGTAATACCTAAATATAATAATATTTGTAGTTTTTTGTTGTGACGATCTGTGATGTAATCTTTCTGCAATATTATATGTATAAGCGTGACTGAGGAACAAAAATGAGTAATCAGAATTATTATGATACAGGTTAAGTCTATATTTTAACATAAAATTTGTATTTCTACACGTTTTATAGTATTAAAAAGTAATTGTTCACAATTCTTTTATCATATGTAGATATCTTATTAAATTAACATTTAATTGCAGGTCCTATGTTACCATCTACTGCAACAGTAATTAAAATTACAAATATTTTAACTCCATACATTGTAAGAATTTATGAAGTGAAGGACTATAATGAAAAGTTAAATTCTATCAATAAGAAATTGTTAAAAGAAGAGAAAACGTTTCACAGTATTGAAAAAGATATAGAACCGAAAATAGGGGATGTAAGACCAATGTGTAATATATATATATATATATAAATAATATATAAATAAATATATATATAAATTCTATAATGCCAATATTAGTAGTAATCAATTTAATTCTATATAAAATTAGCTATATCATTTTACTTATAATTATTATAAAAAAATATATTTTAAATTCGTATTCTTTTAGACAGTTATAGTATATAATAGATTAGATATTACAATTGATTGTCCTGGGTGGTTATGCAGAGGATATATTAGTAGTATTGAAAGTCTGAAAGATACATATAATATTTTTTTACCTGATTATGGAATTTCTATTGAATCACAAAGAGGGGACTTTATTATATGTTCAACTGGTGCAATTTTGGAAGAATATTTAACCTTCACAGTTGGTTTATATAATATTTTACCCGTGGATGTAAAATATAATTTATCTGTACACAATGAGACTCTAACGTATGGTTACACTAAAAAAATTACACAATTAACATATTTCAGTAGTTTACATATTAAAAAATTAAACATAGCTCTTTTATATCTGTATAAAGAATTTTAGAGGAATGGAGTGTATCTGCAATCGAATATACAAAGGAATTAATAAGTGCATCTGATATAATCTATTTTGATCATATAGTATCTGATCAGTATGGAAAATATTATGGTGAATTTTATCTCAATATAAAAAACAAAATAATATGTTTAAGTGAAGCTTTAGTTCTACATCAATATGCTATTTATTTAAATAAAGGTAATTCAATAAATTTTTTTATTATATTATTAATATTTAATTTTATCGAGAGTTGTTGTATATATATATAATGCTTTTTGTTTGACTTTTATATAGAATTGTTGCAGTTTATAAAAAGTCCTATGAATAGTGAAAAATTAGATAAAAAGATAATCAGCGATGAAAATATATTTTATTTTAATGTTTCACAAGTGTTGGATAGAACTAGTGGAACAAGAGAGCAAAAAGAAAGGTTTGATAAAAAATATAATTAATTAATTAATTCTGTTTTTTTTTTTTACATTTTTATTGAATTTACTTTCAAATAGTTTTGTAAAAAGAGCAATATTAAAAAAAGACAATTATTTATGCCATGAACTTCAAAGAGATAAAGAAAAAGTATTAATTTATGGAATGGATAAATATGAATGCTTAAGTTCTACATTAGATGTAAAATTCCCTGTTGAAATACACAAGGTATAATTGTATAAAAATTCTTTCTACTAAAAATGAAGACTAACAAAAATTAATTTGTATGTTATTACTTTTTAGGCTTGGAAATCATTGATACAGTCATCTAAACCAAGGAAAATACAGTCATATATATGGCCTGCTATAAAAAACGGTTTAGACACAATAGCAATTGGAACAGCAAAATGTGGTAAAACTATTGGATATACATTTGCTATTTGTGGACTTTTAGCTACAAATTTCAATGTAATATTTTCTCTAAAATAAGTTTTTGTTTACATTAACATTAAAACTATTATAGGATATATGCGTTATCTTTCTTTCATATACATAAAAGATAGTATAGTGATAGTATCTATGATAATAATTGTTTTCTATTATTTAATGAATAGAGAAGATAATAGTTGTTTCTTGAAAATTAACGAAATAGATAATAATTTTAGAATTCACATATTATTTATTTATTATACATTAACTTGAAAAAAAATATATATATAACATTTTAAAGGATATAAATTTTGAAACAGCTTCCTCAAGGAATAAATCCATCTGCATTGATATTGTGTTCTTCCTCATCTGAAGTACTAGAAGTTCATTTTTTATGCACAAAATTCTTAGAAGACTATAAAACTATAAAGTCTGTTGCTGCAATTAATGGTAAATCAGAAAGATCATTAGTGGTAAGTAAATTTCTTAAAATAAATTTAGAAAACTGTAAAAGTAAATACAACAATAAATATTTTAATCGGATATAAAATAATTTATAAAATTTTTAGGCTGAAATGTTTAATGGATGTCAGATACTAATTTCTACACCAAGATTTTTAATACGTTTCATGAATAAAAACAAAAAGTTAGTGAATTTTAAAAATCTTCGATATTTAATTTTGGATAACGGTGATATTATCTTGGATAAATATTTTGATTCTGTAAGTTTATTTTATTATGGTAATTTTTCTCTTTCATATTCATATAAATGTAAAAGAAATTTTTTTAGGTAAGTCAATTATTCAGACGACATAATGTTATTTGCAACAGAGAATTAAAAAGTAAGGCGTTTCAAATTATAATAACTGCAACATACTGGACTCTGCATTTAAAAAAAATTGCCTCTATTCTAATGGAAAATCCATGCATATATATAGCATCTTTTATGGAAGCTGCAATTTTTAAATCTGTACGTTTAAATTTTTATGTAATAAATTCAAGGGAAAAACATGAACGGCTTTTAGGTAAAATTTAGTTATTTCAAAAAATAATTATAGTAAAATTAAATAATTCAAAATCATTTTACAACAGATTCATTAGGTAATGAATATTCCACCTCACGAACTATAGTAATTTGTACAAATAATAACGAAGCTAAAGAGTTAAATAACTTCTTAAAAAAACATAAAGAAACTCTTTTAGCTCATGGAAATATGAACTATGTTCACTTACAACGTAAGATTATTTATAAATAAGATTTTAAGATTTATAGATAAGATATTTAAAGATATAAGTAATTTTGATTCGTAATGATATTGTCATCAAATTGTATCTAACAATTTTTGTTTGAATATAGGTATTAAGCAATATTGGAATGTTTGTATAAGTGGTTCTTATCCAATTTTAATATGTACAGATGATATATTACCAGATATAGATATTACAAATGTAACTTGGTTGATACATTATTCAATTCCTTTGCATTCAAAGACACAATTTAATTTTCGATTCTCTACACTTCTAGAAAATTTACAAATGGTATGTTATTTTATTACAAAAATTTTGTATTATTCAATAAATAATATTCATTTAATCAAATTGTTTTAGGAGAATAGCACTGGCAAAGTATCTATAATAATGGATGAAAATAATGATAGACAGTTTTTACATATAATAAAAATAATGCAACGTACGAATTATGTCATTCCTGGAAAGATATTAGAAAGTGTTAAAGTATGTATCAAAATATTCATTAAAAAAGTAACCTGTACAAGCCATATTTTATATACAAACTAACTTATGTTATAAAAATCTACTTAAAAAATTTATTAAGTTTATAACAGGTGCCTTAGAACAAAAAAAGGAAAATTATCCTATTTGTGACAGTATAAAATCTTGGGGATCTTGTAACAAACAAATTTCTTGTGCATTTAGACATAAAATAATTTCAAAAGTTGATGCTCCAATTACGGACATTCAAATGTAAGTAAAAATTTACGAATTAATCAAAAAAATTTTGTTAATTTTGGATATTATTTTAGAAACGACAAGGTAAAATTCAGAGTAGTGAGCATACATGATGCTACACATGTTTCTGCAAGGATTATATCATATATCAAATTCGATACATTAAAAGAAGTAGAATTTTCTACTACTGAATATCTGCGAATTAACACAAGAATTCAAGAGTTCTATTCTTATGTGGAAAACAGGTTAATATAGCAATAAAGACTCTTTTATATATAGAACAATATTTGTAAATTTCTGAAATTAACGCAAAATTTAATCGTTTATAATATGAAAATTGAATCTCATATAACATTTTTATATATGAACTTTTTCACCATCTTGATGACTATAATCACATCCTATAAATATTGTTTACTTCTTTTTTAACACTTTGCATAAAAAGATAATATTTTACATATATTCTTTAACATGTTTATTGGTATTTATGTTTATTGTTGTAGAAAGAAATGTGAGACTCTTGATGTGGGATGTATATGTGGTTTGGAAGAACCAGTAGATACTTTTAAGAGGATACAAATTTTACATATTGAAAGAGAAAATAAGACAGAGATTGCAAAGTATGTAAATGTAAGATGTATTGACAATGGGGTAATTTTGAAGAAAGTAGATGTATGTATTTAAGTAATATAACAGTGCCAAGTAATATATCATATAATTAAATAAAAAAACATAATTTTATATTAACGTAATTTTTATATTAGGTATATAGATTGTTACATATGCCAGAAGAACTTATAAAATATCCTATGCAAATAGTAGAAGTATTTTTAGTTGGTATAGCTCCGCATGATGAAGAATATGTTTGGAATAATTGTGCAATTGATGCTGTGTACCAGTGGTTTAAAGAAAATGTTGATGATAGGTCCTATGTGATTGGAACGGTATATTATATTATTAGTTTTTATTCATATTTGAATTCCTTTTTTTTATATCTTCTTTATCCATTTTGCTTATGGATAAGACATATAATGTGGCAAGAAATATGATCAAACTTTGGTACTGTTCTTAGGGATAAAAAGAGGTCTGATAAATATAGGTTGGAAAATTTTGCTTACATCGAAGATTCTCATCTTTTCTTTCGCTAGAAGTAGATAATGCGATAGAGTAAATTATGATATTGAAGGCAATGTGTTTCATAATAAATCAGTATGTATCTGAACGTTTCATAGTGAAGACAGTGCTATCAGACTGATTTATTCTAATATCAAGTGCAGATATTCACTTTATGTATGAATGAGCTAACGGAAACGCTACAGAAGCTCAATGTCTTTTATCAACAGACGATGTCCTGTTAAAAGTACTTTTGCTTCGACACATCATAGATCGTAGACTATATCTATATTTCGGAAAAAGCTTTCGGATCTATGGTTGTATGACCTTTTTTTATTCTTAGAATCAGTACAATATGGTACCAAAGTTTGATCACCTGTTTGCTCGTCACTTTGTAATATAGATTTAAATAAACAGGTAAATTTACATCTGGGAGATACAATATGGGTAAATACTTTGAATGTCGGAACAAAATTAATTGGATATAAAGATTTAATTGGTTCATGTCTAAGAACAGAATTATTAGAAAAAGATCACGCTGTTGAAAATGACAAACATTTAAATCGGATGTATCAACTTTGTAGAGATGCTGGTTTTTTGAACATAAATGGATATGATTTAAATCTTTAAATAAAATTTCAAAAATATCTTCAATTAATAGACCTTTTGTATCATTTCTCCTTTAATATATTAAATATTCTGATTGAAAAAGAAATAACACTTGTTTTAAATATTTATTACATACATACATACATACATATATATATATATGCATATATATACATATATATATATTCTACATATAAGCGCGCGTGTGCGTGTTATTGATTATTACAATATTTAGTAAATTTTGACATTTACAAATTTTGCTAAATCAAGTAACTCTTTAAAGATAAAATAAGGAAAAATAATTCGTTTGAAGAACTTTCTGAGTGCATCGTTTAATTATTAACTAAATTTTATTAATTTGTAGCATTCACATAGCCGCTTTAGAGATTAAACAGCTGAAATTATTATTCCTTAGATTCTGATAAACGTAGTCAGTAATTCAACCATAGTGCACATGTTTTATATTTCAAAACATGCGGAATAATTAAAACCTCTATCTTTAACATCTCTTAAACAATTATCTGTTTATCTAAAAGCAATTATGATCGTATATGGCTTGATGAATTCTACAAGCTAGCAAAATTTTATTAATAACCAAGGGGCGTACTTTAAAAATTCTATTTTTCTGTTAAAAATAAAGCACGATCACATTTGAATAAATTTAGCATATAGAATTGAAGAAATTATATATATATGATTTTATACAATAGTCAGGTACTCAGAAGCAAGTTGCATTGGATCAACATGATAAGAAGTAACTAAACGAACTTTCTGTCCATCTTGTGTTGTGAATTCTATTGCTTGTTCACCATCAGCGATCCCCGATTGTTCTGATTCCTCCATTTGATTAATCGTTGCAACGGCACTTGCATCCGTATCTTCATCCTATTACATTTTGATTAGAATCGTATGTAACAATAAAATTTTTGGTAAAATACATAATAATACATTAATTTATATTATACTATGTATCTATAAAATGTTAGAGTTTGTAAATAGAGCAGTTTCTGTTTAATTGTAACTAGTTTAAGGCATTATATAAATGGGTAGATGATTTCCAGAAATTATATGTAGATCGATTTTCTTTCTACGACTGCTCGCCTCTGAATAAGTTTAAAGTAAACAAGTATTGTATGCACATCAGATGTAAGGAAGCTTATTATTTAAACAATTTTATTTAAGAATACTACCTGCAATGCCTTTACGATTGCTTCTGCATCTGTTTGTACACTTGAAATATTTTTCACTTTTGTTTCTACCGTATTGGAAATGTCGACATTCTTTATGTCGGAATTTTGATTAACGTGTACACTTAATGGTGCTGTTAATTCATCTGGAATAACACCAGGATGAACTCTAATTTCTTGACCATCACTAAGTTGATTAACAAATTGACTTTGAGATAAAAGTTGTCGGGCATCTTGGATTGAAAGAGGAATTGGGTTACCTTCTTCATCTGTAATCTGTAAATATAACTAGCGTTTTATTCTTTTGTTATTACATAATAATAACAGTTTAATATCTTATTCATCTTTACCTGAAGTTGAAGATCAGATTCTGAAAGTTCCACATTTATTCGTTCATTTGAGTTATTATTTTCATTAGCATGGCCTGGATTAGAAAGCATACTATCATTGCTAACACTTAAATGTGATAATGATTGATTTACATTCGTCTTCTCCTCTTTATTTCTCATCATTCCAGCATCAACTGATTTCGATGTAAAATTTAGATTAGTTGAATTAGAAACAGATGTAAATTAATGAATACAAATGTTATAAAATTGTCATTTTTACCGAAATGTAAAGTTCGAGACTGGTTAGGATCATCTGGATCTTGGTATGAAACATATATAATTTGTTGAATACCATCTCCCGATGCCTCATCTGTTGCAATAACTTGAGCCATTTGATCAGTTAATGAATGTTCATCAGATTCTTGAGAACTTGGTAGAATTTGCCAAACTTCTCCGATTGGAGAACCTTCTATTTCATTTATCGCAGAAAGTTTAGTTTCTCTATGTACCTAGAAGCAACTCGATAATAATTCCATCTTACTGAATTTCTCCCTATTGAATTCATTAATGCAATTTGGATTCTCTCTTACTTTTTTATGCTTTGTTAAGTTTGAACAATCAGCAAATGCTTTTCCGCAAATATCACAGGAATAAGGCTTTTCACCTAACAAATAAAAATATATGAAAACACATTTTTAAAAATAAATCTTAAACACATTAATGTTGACATTTTTTTAAAAAATAGAAAATTTGTAAAAACAGAATAAAAATGTTACCAGTGTGCAAACGAAGGTGCTTTTTCAAAGCCCATTGTTCTGTAAAACCTCGATTACAATGAGCACATTGAAAAGGACGTTCTCCTTTATGCCTGCGAACATGACATTTCCACGTATCTTTGTGCAAAAAACACTTGGAGCAAAATTCACATTTCCAAGGACGCTCGCCAGTGTGTCGTTTAACATGAAGTTTAAATTGTGAAGAAGTAGTAAACTTTCTGCCACAATAATCGCAGCAATAAGGTTTTTCTCCTGTATGTATTCGCATATGTTCTTGTAAATTTCCATTTTGTGAAAAACTTTTATGACATACCTCACATGTATATGGTTTATGTCCTGTATGCCACCTAAAAGTGAAATTATTTGTTTATTTAACTAAATTTAAATTAATATATATATATATATGTATATTTTTATTTGTGTAGTAACCTATAATGTAGCGTGAGACTAGTTTTATGTGCAAATTGCTGTCCACAAATTTCGCAAAAATATTTTTTTTCCCCAGTATGTGTAGATTGATGATTGATTAGATTTGCCTTTGTTTTAAAACTGGCATTACAAGATTTACAAATATATGGCCGATCATCAGAATGTACAAGCTGATGACGTTGTAACAATTGCTTATGTTTAAAACTTTTTCCGCATTTATTGCAAACAAATCGACGACCATTATTGTGTTCTGCTTCTTTATGATATACTACAGAACTAGGATGATTTAGTACTTTTCCACAAATATCACATGGATACTCTTTTTCTAATTTATTTCTCTAAAAAATAATAAAAGGTATTTAATTACTATATTTTTTTATATATTGGAAACCTTTATAATTTTTAGGGTATAATTTATCCATATTCATTCTTTACCTCGTGTATTGACATATGATGTTTTAAAGCCGCTTGTTGTGTGAAATTTTTATTACAAATAGTGCATATAAATAATTTATCACGTTCATGAGCCATTTTTAAATGCAGGTCATACATCTCCTTTGTTTCAAATAACTTTTCACAGTGTTCACATGGAACATTTTTCTGAGAATCACTAGAATTATTTGAATTATTTGTATGTTGTTCTTCAGTCAATGCATGATCAAGTGTATTAGAAATATTATTTTCTTCGGATAAACGTTTTGATTCAAAGCTTGAATCTTGGACAATATGCTCAAAATCTTGATTAACATCATCTCCAATATGATGAGTTGCCTTCTGATGCAATTCTAAATTTTCTTTACTTGTAAATAATTTTTTACATTCCAAACATTCATATTTTGTGCCTTTGTGGAAACTCCTAATTATAAAAAGCAAATGTTATTTTCATTGTATACAACATTAAAATTTCGCTAAATCCTATTTACTTGTGTACAATATATCTGCTACGTTGTAGAAATCCTCGACCACAAAGTTGACATGTGAACTTATTTCTTCTACGACGTAATTTTGGTCGACCTCGTCCTCTACCTCTGTTTACTATCACTAACTCTCCAAGATCTTTTCCTTCTTCAGATTCTAAGTGACCAATTATTTCTAAAATATACAAATAATTATTGATAAATAATAAATACCTTTAAATTAATGTATTTCACTATTTCTTACCTTCGTGACTATCAGGAACAGACATATTTAACTGTTCTTCAGAATCTTCAAAATTATCAGGTTCATCATCATCTTCTTCATCAATTACTCCCTCTTCTTTATATATTCTTTCTAGTTCTTTGCCTTGAACTGCTTCCATATATCTGAATCATTTCATATTCTATTATAAAAATAATAGCAATTACCTTTAAATGTTTCTCCTTACAAACAATACCTTTTGGGAACTTTACGCTTTCTACGACGTCTTCCGTCTCCATCTACTTCATCTATATCTTCTTCATGTTTATCTTCTTCTTCATGACTCGCTGCTTCTAGTACATCTCCTTTTGTTAATTCCTAAAATTTAATAGTTTAAAATATCTTATCTTGAACAAACATGTTACTTTTACAAATATTATATATTATATATTATGTAAATATTATATATTATGTATTATACAGATATGTTTTCTGTGTGAGATTTTGGTGGACGTCCTCTTTTTCGTTTGGGTTTACTTAATCCTTCCATCTGCAAACTCATTTCATGTTCTGCAGCATACATGGAACCATCTGGCATTACTATTAAACAATATCATAATTAAAAATTTTGCAATAGATCTTTAATTAGAATATAATATAATCTTTAATATAAAATAATACTTTTTATTATTATTTGTTGTTCAAAGTGGTCTTCTTCATTATATCTTGGAATATTATCCAATTGTGATGTTTCAGATTTAACATCTATGTTCTCCTTTTCTGCACGTAAGCGTTCTCGTTCAGCTTTACGTTGTTGTTCTATCTGATGCTTCCACATCTCACGAATTTTCTTTTGACCATCCACCAATAATTCAAAAAACTGTATTGTAGCCTCCAACTGAATATTACAACCAGGACAAATTGTACGTGGTAATTTCCCATCATCTCGAATCTTTAATCAAAATTGTATTATAACATTTATTTGAAAATAAATTCTATGTTTTTTTTATAGTATAACCTCAAACAATAAATCAATAATTACTCCAATTGCTATTCATTATTTTTACATTTTGCAAGATATTATTTAGAAAAACTGAAATTTTGTACATTTTAAACTGAAACTTGTATGACAAACAAAAACATTAATATTTTAAAATAATATCATATTGAATCAAATTGAATAGGATTAATAACAATACATAGTAACGAATATGTTTAACATTAAATTATGAACATAACTAAAATATTTATTATCATTTAAAAAATTGTATTAACAAAAACAATGTTCTGCAATCATACTAACATTTATAAAAATTATAGTAAATTTTCAGACAAATAACAGACAAAGTAAATAACAATGTACAGTGTACAATATCAGGAGGAAATATCGAACATTTGATTCTGGTAGTATTTGTGTATAAAGCAGGAAGTCAAGTTAGAGTCTAATGTTTCGAAATCTCGTACCTTGAGCGGCAAGTACCGATTGACCATAGAACTTAAATCAGGATCATCACTATCTGCCATATAGAGTAATTCTCCATTACCATTATCTTCTGCACATAACCGACAAATTGTTGAATCATAAAGTCGTACTTCTGCCATGATTCCAAGGGAACTGCTCACTAACGACTAACATCGATTTTATCCTAACCAAACCGACCAGTGAATACGCACAACTACTGCACACAACTTATTTTAACCATACGCAATGTAATCCACCATTTGAAAATTTATGTATAAATTTTCATACTATGTAGAGATTTTGGTTCTTTCCTACGTAATATTCTTTTAATAAATTTATCTTTAAATTGCAGAAAAGCTTTTATATACAATAATCGATATGTTGTCGATATTTCGACTCCACAAAACAAGCAATATATCGATATTTTATAATCGATATAAGTCGATGTAATTTACTAAATATCGACGATAAAGTATACAATTTTTAATGTCAATTCTATTCATAAAATTTTTGTTAATCATGTCTTATTTATATATAAACATTATTTCATAATATAGCAGGTTTTTATTAAATATAAAAAATATTAAAATATTTAGTTTTTGTGAAGATGCTAATGTTCACTTTTTATTAATTTTTTTAAACACGTGACATGGTGTTTTTATTGTTTTTCATTTTACATAATTAAATTTTAACATATAGATAAAATGAAATTGATTATGATATTGATTAGATAGGTAAGATGTATTATTTATCATCACCAAAGATGGAAAAAGAAGAAAGTACACTTGAAGAACATGAATTTTATACAGCAGCTGCCAAATACTGGGAACATGTTCCACCTACAATAGATGGAATGCTTGGAGGTTTTGGATTTATTTCTGAAATTGATATAAAGGGATCTACAAAATTTTTAAAGGCTTTGTTTGAGGTATATATTTTAATAATTAATTTTGTAATATTCAAAATTCTTTTCATTAAATTTTTTAAATATTATGATAACTAATGTTTGTTTTATTTCAGTTAAAAAATCCTCCATTGAAGACATATGCATTAGATTGTGGTGCTGGCATAGGAAGGATAACTAAGAATTTATTATTAAATCATTTTAAACATGTTGACTTAGTGGAGCAAAATTTAAAATTTCTAGAAGTAGCTAAAATAAGTTTGAAAAGTCATTCAACAAGAATTTGCAACTATTATCCCATTGGTAATATTCCATTGGTTTATATAAAGTAGAAGAGACATTTAATTGATTAAATCACATTTCAAGGACTACAAAACTTTTGCTTTACTGCCAAGTATGATGTCATTTGGTGCCAATGGGTTTTGGGTCATTTAAAGCATGATGATTTAGTAGAATTTTTAAAAAAGTGTTCGTAAGTATTAATTAAGTGTTAAAGTAAAAATTAGAAATTACTTTTAGTCATCTAATAAAACTCTTATAGGAGTGGCTTAAAATCTAATGGTGTAATAGTGATTAAAGAAAATGTGACCAGTTCTGAAAATTTGGAGGTTGATACAAAGGATTCATCAGTGACACGACCTCTTTCTGAATTCTATCGTATATTTCAAGAATCTAATTTAGTTTGCATAAAGGAAGAACAACAACATAAATTTCCACGTGGATTGTACCCAGTTTATATGTTTGCTTTAAAGTCAGATAACAAACTTCAAACCTTAATGTAAAGACTAATACAGTATTGAATAAATTATTTCGTTACCTGTACACATTCTATCAAAACATTATATTTAATATTATAAATTTGAAGTTCATTCTAATCTTATAACAATTCCAAAAAGTATCTCTGCTTAAAAAAGTAAATTTATTTTGGACGTATCTTTTCATACATAAATCGTTGATTTACATCTTGAGGAGAAGCATTTATAAGTCGCTTTTTTACAGCATGGAAATGCATTAAAGCAAAGTTATACAGTTCATTTTCCATCTTCCAAACAACAGATTTTTGTATTTTGTCTATTGTTTCAGGTCGTGGGTTGATTTTTTGGGTAGTTTGCCGCAAATGTGATTTATTATCTGCAATTTAATAATTTATTAGTAATTTAAAAAATTTTATTTCTTAATAAAATTTCGATTATATCTTCTCTTACTATGCAAAAAAGAATTATAGGCTCCTTTAAAGAAACGTGGAAGTACAATTTGCAAAATTTCTACAAATTCTGTTAATTCTTCTGTCACTCCTACAAGGAGATAATGTTTTTGTAAATTTCTTTTTGCTTCTTCTAATGCCCAACTATTTCCAATTTCCCTGTTAAATAATATTTGTTCATTATAAATTATGATAACTGTAATAATTTATTAAATCTTACCAACAAGCAGGATCATGACCACACAGAAATGGTATTTGTAACCACATATTGTCAGGATCACAATCTGGTTGTCCTGCCTCAATACACTCATCAAAAGTCTACAAAAATATATATAATTTAGTATGATTAATATAACAATAATAATAAATATAAATTATTATTATGAATACGAACCTTGGTGTCTCCATGCTTTTTTCTGATTAAATGTGGCCTAAAATTATCTCCATATCTTAAAAAGTAGTAATAGGAAACAAATCTATCTAAAGGTTTACGCAAGATATTTATGTATAAAGGCGATTGTCTTACACCAAATCTAAAGCATAAACATAATTTTAAAAAATAAAACAAAAGCTTTTCATAATGAATATTTCTGAATACTTACTTTTCAAAATTCAAGAATGCAACATGACCATGATAAAATGCTGGCTTTTTTGTATTCCAAACAGTTATATTATTTGCAAATTGAATCTATAATTTTTTAACATATATTACAAATGAATTATTAAATAATAACAAATTAAGGGTGATATAATATTACCTGATTAGGAAGTGTAAGCGTATGCATGTTATTGGAGACATTAATATGTAAAACATGGTACTTGTTGTGTTTGCACAGATCGTAGACCAAACCTACAAAGCTGGTTGATGCTGTCTTTGGTACCCTGTTGTAGATAATGATGAGATCATCAAAAGCTGATTTGTAAGAATGCTCATTAGCTTCAATCCCAGTTTGAATATTGTTTTGTTCTTGCGTGATGGCATTGTCTGGAAGTACGATAGGATACCTATGTTATTCCATCACCTTTAACAGAACGAAATATTAAAAGGATGAAACTTTTGCTGTTACAAATTAATAAAATTAATTGTCTATTATAACGCCTACGCAATAGTTTGTAGTGATCCTCCAGGAAATTTAGTTTCATTTTTAAATAAATGATAGTGATTGTGAATATCACCACTAAAATCCATTGCAGTAAAAAGCTTCTGTGTATCATTATTTTTCTCATTAACTTTTTAATTGTTCTTTGTCATATGAGCAGGAAAATACACTTCATGAATTTTATGCTAATATCACTTTTAACTTATAAATATTGATAAACTGTACAGATACGACCAGTTTTATTCGCAGATTCACTAAACGATAGTTATTTTGATCCAAACCAAACATTATTCATTTTTATTAATTAATAATATAATAAAATTATGTGCATTTTAGAAACAATATTAACTTTAATTATCAAATATACGTATATACATATAATTGATATTTTATCTCCGCGAAACCCACTTATCCACATCAGTGAAGTTCGCTTCTATTACACAAGTCGATAATCTAAGTCATCGATTAATGACATATCGAATGTCGATTATACTGAATCGAATATTGATGTATTAACCAAACAACTACTTTCAAAAATATGACAATGAAGATATTAAAATTTAATAGCTATTTAAAAATAAAATATCATTGATAAAAAAAATATACATTTAAAATATGAATTGTATTAATGCATATTACGATATATAATTAACTTATAGTAATATTAATATTTTTAATTCTTTCAAATAATGTCAAATATTTATTTAAAATATCATACTTTTCATATAATTTGTTAACATATAGAATTAATATATATAAAAATTATAATATGAAAATTAATTATATGTAACGCTTCAAGTATTTACATTTTGTGAATACGTTCAATATAGTCTCAAGCATAACTTTTAAAAATCAATTCTATATATTAATTTTGCAGTAAAAAATCTAAGTTTATATACGAAACTTATATATTTGTTTATTGATAAAATTATAAAATTTATATGCATCATTCAATTTATTTAGAATAAATAATAGTATGCGTTATGTTTGTATGTAGCAACATATCAAATGTTTTTATTATAACTTTCAAACAAATTTTTTTGTTCAAGTTTATTTAAAATTTACGTAAGATAGAGTATATATATCATTCAACAAAATGCATCACATAATAAAATTGATTAATAAATACATTGCTTGTATGAAATTTTAACAATCAATATAAATCCTTAAAAAATTTTCTCACTGACATTTATTCTAACATTTTTATATTTTTACACAATAGTATTGTAAATTTATCAAGTAAAAAAACAATAAAAATTAATAAATCAACTAACAGGATTTGTTGTCCTCAATGTATTTTACTTTTTACATTTTTATAATATATTCAATTAATAGAATTAAATAATGTTAAATAAGTTTATTCCAATGAATTTAACATCACGAGTTGTTTCAATACTTTTGTTTGACTAGTTTCCCTTATTTCACCAGCTAAGAACATTTCATCTACAACTGTATAAACCTATAAAAAGTTTCACATTAGAATAAAATTATGTTGTAATATAAATTTAGATATACACATACATTAAAAATTACCTTATAAAAATTAAACACCAGGTCCAACTCACATACATTATGGAAATATTCATTTAGTACTTCAACAAAATTATGTATTGCTTCTAGATAACATAGATTATTATCATTGACATCAACACAAATGCAAAAATATAAGCCAGCATATCTTCTATATACAATCTTGAAGTTACGAAACTAAAATATGAAAAATTCAATATTTAATACATATTATAGTGATACGTGATATATAAAATTTACCTCAACAAAGTTAGTATGTTTAGCATCTCGTACAGTCACCACTGCATGAACTTCTTCTATTAGCTTCTGTTTCTCATCATCATCAAAATTCATATACCATTTTGCCAATCTCGTTTTTCCAGCTCTGTTTTGAATGAGGATGAAACGGATCTGTAGATTATTTGACAACTTTTTAGAGTTTATTCTGTTTGAATTGATAAATAATTTTGTAAAAATGTAATCTTTATTATTATAAAAAAAGGAGAAATTATATTTTACACTATTGAAGTAATGAAAACAAATACATTTTACCAACACTTAATACATTTAATAATTACTTGCCATGATTGATCTGTCTTTACACGCTAACCAATGCTACAATTGCTGCACTTGACAATCGACGATTAACAAGAATACACGGGATCGAGTGACATTTGTTGACGCCCATAAACCATCAAATTATGAATTAAACCGCACTCATGTCTAGAAATCTAATAAGAAAATCTAGACAGTTCAATAATTACTTATAACAGTTTATAACAAAATTTCAATTAAAATAAAATATAATTGAAATTTTTGAGAAAATACATGTTTGTTCTATATTAGCTCTTTCTGCTTGAAATAACAAAATGGCCGATAGTGGCAAATTTGAATCCGTAAGTGATGAAGATCTAGGAGAAAATATAGAATTAGATTGGGAAACTGATTATGAAAGCATTGAGCAAAAGGAAGAAAATTTTAACATAAATCAAGAGGAGGAAAAAGAGGAATATTCACTTATAGCTAGAAAACCCGAAGATGGAACTATACCTCAAAATATTTTAGAATTTTTGTATCCTTAATAAAAAATAATCATTTTTCTTGCACTATATCTTTTTTCTTACATATTATATATTTGAATATCTGTTAGTTATTCTTATGGATATAACTGTCAAAAGTATTTCAACCTTTGTGTAGTCGATACAAATACTATTGCTTTTGCTGCTGGCAATTTAATTCAGTTTTTTAATGTAAAAGAAAATAAAATGTGGTTTAAAATAGGTTCTGTGGGTACTGGTATTGGGCACATATCGGTAAATATTTGTATCTTTTATTTTTAATGCTAAAAAAGATTTAAATTCAAAAAGTTCTGTATAAGATTATGTAAAATTATTATTTTTTATATTTAGAAAAATCCTATTTTTGAACATATTGCTGTTGGAGCAAATGGAGAAAACCCTCTAATAAATATTTTTAATTGGCCACTTATGAAAACTATAATTGTTTTAAAAGGTGGAACAACTAACCGTTATTTTCATTTATCATACAGGTAATCGTGAACCTACACAATTATTATTTCATTACAAAAGATATAAAATTATATTTTGATAAATTATAGTCCAGATGGGTTATTATTGGCATCACAAGGTGGTGAACCTGATTATTATATTTCACTTTGGAATTGGAAAGAATCAAACATTATTTTGCAATGTAAATCTTATGTTCAAGATGTATATAATGTCACTTTCTCTAAATATATTCCTGGCCAGTTAACGTCTAGTGGAATAGGACATATTAAATTTTGGAAAATGTCTAAAACTTTTACTGGATTGAAACTTAAAGGTGAAATTGGTAAATTTGGGAAT
>JACXIV010000085.1:0-15574 GCA_014737475.1 Bombus confusus
TCATGTTAAAAATGGAATACTGAATATATAATTTTCAGAGTTTATTTGAAACCGTAGTTACTCGCTTGTTGTTATTCAAGTGGATATACGGTTATAAATGTTGTCAATCAAATATTATATTTGCTTTAACCTCATATATATATCATAGATATAAGCGTAATAATAATAAGAAATATATAAATGTAATAATTCACTTATTCACTAAATTATACTATTATATTATAAATAGTATAATTCAACATATTTAATATATATATATATATAATTTTTATTTTTTATTTTTTTTAATTTTTATTTTTTTTCTGTATGTGTAGAAAATTTTAGTATGATCGAAATTTGTTTAAAAATTATGTTGATATAATTATTAATATATATATGAGGTGTTTATTCATGTTAAAAATGGAATACTGAATATATAATTTTCAGAGTTTATTTGAAACCGTAGTTACTCGCTTGTTGTTATTCAAGTGGATATACGGTTATAAATGTTGTCAATCAAATATTATAATTGCTTTAACCTCATATATATACATATGCGTAATAATAATAAAAAATATATAAATGTAATAGTTCATTCATTCAATAAATTATACTATATGTGAAAAAAACCGTAATGCATATTCAACGACAAATAATTAATGTGTACATATGAATTTATCAAATGGTACTGTTTCAAGTTTTGTTCATTTTATTATGCCGTTTTATTATATTTACTTCTCTGTGTTGGTTTACCCTCTATATGAATCGACCTGCATAGCTGGCGAATGTTTTACTACTAAATGGTTATGATTGAAAGACTTTATACTTATTTATATAAGACTTTATATAGAATGGCTTCTGTTATTAACAGAGATATTTTTCGTGGGAAAAAATTGCCAAAATCAGAGAATTCATGAATTTCACGTTACGGATTTCAATCAGACAGAAATTTGATTGACATATTTCAGATGCAAACTTCGCTTATCCCGTTTCAACGTTCCTTTCCCGTTCGTTCCCGTTCCTCGTTACATCTTCTTCGCCGAATTTGTGTAACGTTACAAATTTAAAAGAGCATTAAAATATTTATAAAAAAAAATAAACTAAACTAAACTAAAAGTAAATAAACTAAAAAAATAATTTGCAAACTTTCGAAACCTACTTCACATTTATCCCTACGTCCTTTGTTAAAAAAATAATTCTATCAAATCTTTCAAGCTATTTCGAGCCACATAACCTTCGTTTTTCCGTTTGTATAGCGAATTAGAGTTCATCGCCTTTTTCCGCTCATTAGGAGATAAAATAAGAATTAAGTGGCATAATAAACGTAAATGGAGAAGGGAAGAAGGGAATGAAATCACGCGTAAATTGAACGAAAATTCCGCATTGAAGGGTTGGAAACATGAAGAGCTGATTGATTCCACAAATAGCTTGTGATTCCACGTGTACATGAAACACGAATTAGTACACGTGCAAATAGTTAGCGCAGTGGTAAAATTTGATCTGGGGAAATAAAGCGAGCTAGAACGCTCGGAGAATTATCCTTGATGGGATAATGTCATGCTTTTGGTACGCTTAATAATTTTTGATAAAACTAAACAAAAGTATTTTTATTTCGTATGCGGAAGAAGGAAATGAAAATTCTGAATTTAACAGTTTTTATGAATATTCATTTTCCTTGAATGCAAACTTTTGTTTAGCGTGACATTTCATGTCACGTTTAGTGAGCCGTATTCAACAACTTTTACGCTTTTGAAGCCCATGCAATTTTCATACATATTCATACATTTTTCATACAAATATTTTTATGTTATATTCGGAAAAAGATAAAAAAATATAAAACGTTGTGAAAGAAGATTACATATTTAGAAAAAGATTGCATATTTTCTAATTCAAAATATTGCGAAATTTAAAAGTCGAATCCTTTTTCAAACACGCTATAAATTCTAAATCTAACTAATAAGTAAATAATGATTTACAACTTTTTAAAATTGGAACTAATCCTTTTTATTTTCTATAAATGGAATTTAAATATTCATATAATAATATGTGAATTAAAATTGTATTCTTATCGTTGCAAGTTTTAAACTCTTAACTTAATTTAGAGACGTACCTTTTTATTCAATTAGCCACATTATTTTGGCCATCCAATTATTTTAGAAACGGATGCAATATACAGAAATTAAATTAATTTCGTATTATTTTTACTTTACACGAATTTTTGCATTTGTTGGAGGGTATAGAGTATTGTGAGATTAAATTATTATAGATTTTTAACACAAAAGAGTAAAGACGGATTTATTTGGATCTATCAAGGATATCGCTTTAAGGGCGATTATTTCGGCGAATATAACTGACAATATTGCGCTGTGTTCAATAATTCCGTTGATACGTAATTCTATTTGGGATGATAACCAAATTTAATAGAGCGTATATCTGCCCTGAAATTTCCAATACTGAAATGAAATTACGAGGTACAGGGTAAATCCGATTTGTTTGAACAGTGAAATTCAAACAAAACGCTAACAAATGACAGATTGTTTTTAATGTAGGATTTACCTTTGGATTTACCTCTTGCAATATTTAATATATAAAACAATTCTCTACCAAAATACCATTCTTTTAATTATATTCGTTAATATGTCTAGCAATAAGCTTCTTGTACCTGTTTATTTAAGCATGATTAAGAAAAAATACATCTTGTCGTTATTTTTACAGGCCACAGAAATCACAATACGACAACGTATTCGTCGTTTCCGCTTGCGTATAATACAAAGAATCAGAGGTATGTAACCATTACGTTGAGATATAAATTATTAGAGATCGTAGTTTTCGAATTTGTACACTTTCTAAAATTTATCTCTATGAGTATTAATTACATATAATTTATGACACGGATTATAGAAGAATTCGACTTTGCCTATTATCGTTTAACGCGTTCACGCCGACGCTGTTATCTCTACTTTTGTCGCGGAGTGACGCTCATATCCATGCTTTGCATTTGCTCCTAAAGATGCTGTATATACTCAATAAGTCTTATATGTCTTTCACTTAAGTAAACACAGTTAACACGTTAAGCTTAACGTCTGCAGTACACAATGTAACATGTTGTGTCTCTAAGCTGTGAAACTTGCTAAAAGAAAGAAAGAAAATTTTACGCAGAAGTGAATAAATACGAAGCAAAATCGGTTTGAATAAATATTAGTGGCAAAAGAATTTTCTTTCCAAATTCTTTAAATTTAGAGTAATGTAGAAGCGAGATCTCGAATAATTTTATTGCGCTAGAACTGACTTATTGATTCTTTTCTTAACGCATTACAGTTCTTTGTTCGTTTTTGTTCATTTGAGGATCGAGCTTCTATAGCTAAATCAGGCGCGTCTGCCGCCAGGCTGACCGGCGCGTCTGGTATCGGATGCGCTAACATCGTGTTGCTGTTACACAAGACGACGGTTACAAAGGTCTTGTGTCGCTACAACGTTCTTTATGGATCAGTGTGCATCTCTTTCTTACATGTCTCTTCATACGTTTTTGATGTACAGTATTTGTATTTGTGGCCGGTCTCAGTTTAGACATAAATCTAATCTGTCTTCTTGTTCTGCTTTTATTCTTAATGCAAATTTCGCATTGTTTATAAAATTTCTCAATTGTCCGATCCATATTATTAAAATAGTAAAAGGGTCGAATTTCCCTAATTCAGTTTCTAATGCCAGAAGCTATCAAACACGCTTAGAATCCTTGTTCATCACGTGAGAGGCAATTACGATACAAAATTTGAAGAGGAACCTCAGACCGCAGGCCAGCCGATCAAAACTCGATAACTGCAACAGGTGGAGGATAACGATATAATCAACTTCCACTAAACGAGCCACATAAGAGTATCAAACAGGTCTGTATTGAATTTGCAGTTGGAGAACGACGATGAAAACCGTTTACCATTAATTCGATTAATTCAAAATTTATCCAGGTCACTGCGTTAAGCCACTTTTCACACGGAAACCTGGATGGGTCGCTAAAACCAATGATGTGATGATGGATAACGTAGCACGAAGCTAGAATGAATATTCAGTGCGCTGATAGGGCCGAAATCGAAACTGAAACGCCAGCCTAACCATACGAGATTAACCTTCTCTGGAATTATCGTTGTTATTCTTGCGAAACATTAGCGGGAAATTGATATATTCATAATACAAGTCCATTTTGGATTAATATACTAAAATGAAAAATTAATTTTTTTAAATTAATCTAAAAATTTGTCCAAACTTAAGTATAATATTAGAAAATAAATATTAAAGGAAATTAAGTATAATTATTCTAATTTAATTCGCGTGTATTTCAAACTAGATCCAATCTACGTCTTTTCCCTTATATTATTTACCATGTAATTAATTATGTGCTATTATTTATCATATTGTTTTAACGAAAACTTAAATCGTTATGAATTTTATCTTTTCAACGAATCGTTTCATTAGTTATGCTTTAGGGGCAACTCCATATGGCCACAGCCCTATATGGTAGATTATGGAGACTGTGCTGCGTTTCATACGACCTTCGATCGTCAAGTTTCTCCCCTTTTCAGAAAGTGCTAGCTGGCTGACAAGCGAAACTGAAGCGACTAGTCAACATGAACTTTATTTGGACAGGTGCGGTTCGACTTCCATGGAATTTCGTGTCTTGTCCTTTCTTGGTATTGTCTTACGCCAGAGATTTGGTTGACTTGTTTCACTGATGTGATTTTCATTTCAACGAAATTTCCGAAGTTTGATTTAAAAACTGTCGATAAGAATGAGTTTTCGCAAGAACGAGCCTTAAAATGACAGGTAACTGTCCACTGTAAAAAATGAACTTTCGTAAAAAGTTTAAAGCGAATAGTAGCTTCGACAGCTACCCACTGACGTTGTCTAGATAAAATTATATCATATGAAAACATAGATCTTCCGAGTTTTCTAATGTAACTTTATGAAGATATAAGAACCGCCGAACTTCACGGGACAATTTTATTTTCTGGGAAAATAAGGTTCAACAAATTTTATGCCTGGTTGTAAATGTTATCTTTATAGTTTCAACGAATTTGAGAACCTGTATAAGATATCATTTCATTAAACTATATATCTTGACCGACGTAAAAGAAATTTCATTAAGGGAAATACCTTTTTCATTGCTTATTTAAATTTGTTTTTTTTCTAAATGACCTCAAACATCTTCAATTCTTATCTTTGCATTTTCCAATTTTCCATGTGTACGAATACCCGTAATCTAATTTTATATTAGTTCCAGAATAATCTCTATACAAACACACATGTAGATTTGTAACAGTATTTCAAACCTCTTCAAACAAAGCTCTTGTTTCCAGCGTTTCAGTATCCTACGAAAAAATTTGTTTCGCTTGATTTGATTGAAAGAAGAGTGAGTCGTCACGGGAATTGGTTTATCGACATGAAAAATCCCCGAGAGGGCGATTCCTCTCCACACGAGTCGCACGCAATGGCGTATCATTTCCCGTGGCTCGTTCATTTTATCGTTTCTCGTGGGAAAATCTGCGTTCCTTGCTGCTCTTCTTTTTCGTTATTTTCTAATAAAGCATTGAACGTGGTAAAGTGGATTTCTTGTGCAACGTGTTTATGCCTCTGCAAGTGAGATCCCTTTGTGCGTGGTTTTTAACAGAAAGGAATATTTTCGCAACAATGGCTCTTAAATGTTTCATTTTATTTAACGTAAACTTTTCGGTATAAATATTCTATCGAATGTTATAAATCGCAATGTAGTATCAAATTTTGTGTTAGCCGAGTATTACGAATGTCATATATCGTTAAACGTTATTGGCGAATTTGGCAAATATCCCGCGTATAAAATATTTTTTGACTAATTTGCCTTTTTTCGAGAATAGATCTAAATTATTTATTTTATTTACTTTAAATTCATTTTAAATTTATTTAAATAATAGATCAATTTGCAAATTCGATAACTTCGAGGTAGTATTTTATTTATTTCAAATTGATCGGATTATTTATTTCAAATTAAAATTAAGCAAGCAAAGGAAACATTTATAAATCGTTGGATATATTTTAATTGATTTCTAGTAAATAAAAGTTTCTGGTTAATTATGCAAAATCAAATCATTTTTAAATTACACTGCGTAACGTAATAATGGCGTCATATAATATACTTGTAGTCTGTCTTAGGTGATTGCGGTAGTACGCAATCCAATTATAAAATCATCTGTACTTCTGAAGTCTCCATTTGGTATAATGTAACTTTAACGTTCTTTAAATTATTGTCATCTATTGGCTATTATTGTTGCAAGCTCTGTGTATCGGAGGAGGGCTTTCTTTCGCATGATACAATGACAATTTCAGTGATGAAGAGATTTAAAAAACGAGCATGAAGTCGATAATACTTTTGTATCCAGTTTCTTCGTCCCAGTAGATAAGCTCAATACTTAGCCAGGCAGCCCTTTGTATACAAAATGTGTCATTATCTAGCATTATCTTCTCACACGATCCTTTTTGCAGCCGAGTTGGCCGAAGACCGAGTCGATCTCCTCGAAGTTATCGAATTTGCAAATTAATCTATTATTTAAATAAATTTAAAATAAATTAAATCATCAAATTAATCGATCTATACGTATAAAATGGACACAACGTTCATACGAAATTTTCTAATAAAACGAAGTAGAAATGTCTATTGCGATTCCACGCGTGGCTTGAGTTCCTGAAATTATTATCAGAGACGCGATGACAGCCGGGGATCACGCAGAACGAGATATTCGAGTGAAATCGCGTGTCACGGGGTGGAAATACGCCACTCCAACTATTTGACGTTTTTATTCCGAGATACTTTAAACTGAAATACGAGAATTAGGTCATCGCGTCCATCCATCTTCATCGACTTGACAATTCTCTCTCTCTCTCTCTCTCTCTCACACACACACACACACACACACACACACACACACATTTCTACGATACTTTCCATTCGTTATTCAAAGAATCGTCAACCTACTTTTTTTCTATACTTTGCACTCGTGTTTTTGATAAAAATCTTTAATTGTTACTATTATAATATCTGATTGTACGTTTCGATATTTATAATTTATAAAATTTACTATACTTCCTTCACTTCAATTCATTGTGTTAAGCCACATGAACGGAATTTAATCATTCAATTTTATATACTACATCTCTGAAATTTATTTATTAATATCTAGAAATTAAATATCGCGGATGTATTTGTCAATTTCTCTGTGTAGAAATTAATTAGGTAAATTTTATATTTATTCGTCAGTTTTGGAAAATTTAATTTATCTATGAGATCTTAATTCCCTTGTTAATTTTTGTGAATTTTAATGTACATTTTTAAATTAATTGATTGATTAATTAGTTAGATTCTAGCTTCCTAAAATCCTCATATGAATTTCGATTTGCGTAGTGATACATTTTCAGATGAATAAATTTCCACAGTTTTATATTGAATTACTTTTATCAAATGTCAGTTTTATTAAGGCGCATTTTTATTATTGTCCTCTATCGTCATATATTTATTTCATATTTTTTCCAATTTCGAGATAATAGAAATACCGTAAAAATAATTTAAAAAATTTACATAAAAATCTACGGAACGTAGAAAAATTCAGTCGCTCATGTAGCAAGGGAAATTGTCCTCAGATGGATGAAAAAGGACCAGACTTTATTTCTTTTTTGAGCGCGTAATGGCGTAATGGGTCCGTGAATCCTGGAGAAACTCGAGCAGTTTATATCCTGTCGCGATAATATTAAGGCTTGTACAATTAAAAAAAAAAAATATACCCTAATATATTTAAGTTCCTAAATTCTCAAAAGTTAATTTAAAGAAAGGGGGATCTTTAACGAAATGAATTTTGGAATTACAATTTTAAAACAAGATACAATTTTTACTTTGTGAGATTAATCGTAAGATCGGATTTTTAGTGTTGCAATTTTGAAAAAAGGGACAGTTATTAGAACTCATAATTAGGACTGATTTTAAAAAACAATTATAGGATCAGAGTTAGAAAAATTTACGATCGATAAATTACGATCAAAATTATCGAAGATATCAAAACATTACTTAACTTTCAAATGTATCACAATCGTTTCGAAATTGCGAGTTATTTGAAAACTCCGATTAATTTTGAGATTGAAGCTGGGAGACAGTTTCAAATTGATTTGAATGTTATATCTCAAAAGTTAATATCTGCGAATTTAAAAAATTTTACTTGTTTCCAACAATGTTTGAAATAAGTTTCACGATCTCGAAACTATATACATGTCGCAGATGAAAGGATATCGGGCCGCCCCTTTGAAATCTTTAGGCAAACCCGCGGCAATGAGCTTGGGCTCGAGGCGACAGTAGACGCCGAGCGTAGCCGCGGTCACGGGACGAACGCTTTGTCTAACCGAAACTATTCTTTCGGCACGACGATTACCAGATGCCGATGCATGTTTATACTATATGCGCAGCTAGCTTGAGCACCCGCTATACATCATAGGATTTGGCTACCGCGGCCCTTCAAACGAATAGACAAAGTCTTTCTATCACCTTTGTCGGGAAGATGCCGGGGATCGCCTTTCCTTACGAGCGACACTTCCCGACAGCAACTTTCTCTAAAGAACGGCTAGCATCTTTATCGGATCACCAATACAGAAATTAGCTAATTAACGGCAAGCCCATTTCCCTCGCTTACGGAATGGCAGTTATCCTCGACGAATCCGATGATCTCGTGCCCTTAGGCACACCCCATCATAGTTTTCCTCTGCGGTATCACCACGACGGAGAGAACATTCTCTCGTACGACTTGATCATCGAGAGTACTATTTCCGAGACTCAGAGAACAAGTGTGATTACTATCTCGTTGACCGTGGATTCGCTATCGAACCTCAGGTCATTGCCGTTACTGTGTATTTACCATAGTTATCCATCCACTCTGTACCATTTTCATCAATAAAATACACGTTGACTGTATATCCATAATGGATAATCGTGCCAACGATTCACTATACGCCCCTAACTCTGATCCTGACTACTTTGATGACTCGACATATGTATATATATATAAGGTTTTTGGAAGCCAAACTCGCAAAAAAATGAAATTCAAATTAGAAACGAAATAGGATTATAACCTTGAAGTGGTGTGATCAAGCAAAGCTGTTGTTCAAATATTCATATTCCTGTAAACTTTTAATCTCAAGCTACGTTGAACCCTGGAAATAATAAATAAATCTGACTATCTTTCCATTAACCAAAACTGTCCATTCTCGCAAACCCCTTTTTTTAAACTCTTTTAAAGCTTAAAAGAGTTTTTAAAAAAGTTTTAAAGCTTTTTTTAAACTCTTCCCTTTTCAGAACCGAATGTCACGCGGAATTAAAAAAGTTCTTAATTTTAACAAACAAATATCAGATATCTCCTATTTCGATTTTCGAGAAAATTATAAAGAACTCGGTTATGCTCACTCAGACTTGGATATTATTTAATGATTAATGAAATAATTATTTACGAAATTTTTGTTTAAATAATTTATATACTCATCTATAGAATTTCCTTATTTTTTTTCAAATAAAATTTATCCAAGCTTGAAAACGGACAGAACAGCAGAATTTTGTAATCTGTCGCGGATCCCTTAGTCAGCTTCTCGATTATTATTATGCACGTTACGTTTAATTCTCTGCATATTCATGGAACCACTTGTCCTGTCTGGTAAACAATCCAATTCACATTTCGTTCTCGATCCCGATTTAATGAAATCCTCTTTCCTTCCATAAAAACAAGAGAATACGATAAAAATTAATTTAATCTCCGTTAACAATATTCAGTCGATCGAACAATTATTAGTAAAATTACGAAGAGGCGCACCAGACAAAATTTAGAGACAGAGATTTTTTTTACGAAGCTTACGACGAATAAAACTTTATTCATGCGTTTCGACTTCGTTGGTGTTGGGTTCTTTTTTTTTTTGATAGCGAACTAACACGGAAAACGAAAGCTTTTGTGGGGAAAAATTGGTTTTATGAAACAAACATAGATCAATATCTCAACTTTCATGCCCTCTAGCTATTATTTGCTTTTTTCAAAAACCGATATTTCCCGTGTTCTATTTCATCATCGTGTATTGTTGTGTCTTTGTTGCTTCCAAATATTATACATTTGCTGCAAGTATCGAAAAAATTTGCTTCAGCTTCACAAATAAATGTACAAAAACAATTGCAAAATTATCGCGAAGGTTTTTAGCTCGAGAAAATAAAGATATCGAAATTACTTTTCGTTTTTCATTTAACGTTGATAAGATTTATCAATCCGAAGGGGGTGGTAGGATCGCGAGGCGGCTCGTTAAGAGCTTAAATAATAGACGGTAGAAGGAATAATAAAATAAGAATAAAATAAGGGTGTGAGACGATAGGGAGAATAACTTTATTGTAAAGAGATTTCCTTTTTCAGCCCTGAGGCGAATATAAATTTTTTATATAATAAACTTTTAGTAATATAGTAATATTACTAAAACCAAAGAATCTACGTATATTGAGAAGAATTTTAATAAATTACTATAGCTTACTCAAAAACGAATAGCTCTCCGCTTACTAAACAGCATATTCACGCCAAATTCTAATAAATTACCAAAAAATTTATTGAAGCTATTTTTTACCTGGAAAGGATGATTTTTGCCCTGAAAGAAGACGCCCTAGATACATGGTTGGCTATAAAGATAATGGAAGAATAAGTTGAGGTGATGCTAAGTCCGGCTGTCATATTTCACGCGCCGTTTGCAAAATGAAACATTTGCCTAAACGATGCTGCCTATATTTGAAATTTTAATACAACACCCTTTTCCCATCCGCTTTTTATTTTATTTATCCCTTGTCCCATACAGCGAAGCAACAGGGAAACAGTTGACGTTCTCACCACGCGAAACCAACCCCCATATATCTCTCAGTGAGTTTCCTTTGAAATTAAAATGCCACGCGACCATGGATTAATTACGTTTCCGACGTTGCTAATCCAGAGCTTCAGCGAAAAGCCTTTCCGGTTACGCTAAAAGCAGGAAATAATAATTGCTTGTTTAGAAGAACCATGACAAGTTGCTAACAGATAATTGAAGTGATTTCCTGGTATCGAAAGAGTTGCTTTAGGAACATTGGGAATTTTAGAATAATATATCACAAGAGAAACTTTATACATTTTTTTGGACTGTTTAGTTAATGCACAGAATACTAGTTACTTAATGTAAGGCCACACACATACGTAAACGCACGCACCTGTTAAAAGTAAATCGTTTCCTTTTAAGGATTAAATGGAAGAGGAATCTTTTAAATTTTTGTATTTTATACAATTGTTAAATTTTTATCTTATATTCCATAATTGTCCAGTTTCCATTTTATATCTTATATGTTGTGTCGTAACTTTATCATTGAACATGGCACAAAGGAGAATTATTCAATGAACAAAATTCCAATTTCGCCGAAAGAAGAACCATTTCATGCATCCCTACGCTCATCCTGGTGTTAAATATCTAGCTATCAAAAAGCCTTTCCTCGACCCTTCGTTATAATGAAATCTCGACTGCATATCCGATAATGAGGACAGACGCATGTAACGTATCATTACGCGCGTTTTTAATCTCGTGTTTCGACAAAGAGGCGCGAAACCAATTTATCGCGTGTTCATCCCTGTGACATTGGCGGTGATACTATTGCCAGGCAGTTGCAACGGTTTCGCGCCACAATACCGACAATATATTTCCTGCTCGGCGTATACGATCCTTACGTGCGTTTGCATATTGTGCATGTTTATGCTGCAAGTAGTATAGGGCGATATTGCATCAGACGCGCGTGAATTTTCCTCTCCTCGACGTTCTTTGATCTTTTCGGGTGAATTGGCGATGTAGAAGAATATATTGGCGATGATCGAGGTACTACACATACTTTATACGTACTGAATGTACTGTTTTGTGAATTAATGTCTAGAAAATTGGCGGACATTGATAAGGTTCGTGTTAAGATACAATTAAAGAATTTTATACAATCGCTGTTCTGTATTCGAAGATTATATTGGAAAACGTTAACTGTCTAAGGATCGGATAACTAAAGCTTAGATTCTAAGCTATATGTAGCTTAGTTTTCTAGTATCTTAATTACGAATTTTAATTAACAGGATCTGAACCAAATTCCGATCTTAGTTATTTATCTATACTATAATACTATGATAATTCAAAGATAAATCGAATTTTATTATCGAACATGAAATTAAGTTTAATTGCTTATCTGTAAAAAATCCGCAGTTAATCTGTATACAAGTAATCGGTAAATATCAATTAAACTTATTACATTGTGATAAACGTTAATACAAACAAACACTCGATAACAGCCTAGTTTGCTTCGATCGATGGAATCCAATTTACAAAGACCAACAGGTGCAATCGGATTAAGAACCAATTAGCACTGACTGACAGGCTCTGCGTAACAGACCTCGAATGCTACATATCGAAGAATCTGCAATAATATTCAACAGGTGCAGCCTTTCATAAATCAACGCAAAGGACAGTCAGCGCGCACAAACCAATCAGCAAGCACCAGCCAGTTAATTTTGTATAATTAACACACAGGTTCGTTTGATGAATTAAGATAAAGTCTCTCAAAATCCAACGCCGTACAAATTCATTACCAGAAACTATCTGATAATTTCAACGGCAACTCTCATTCCCGTCGCATCGCCTCTTCTCCATTTCTAATCTGATGCTTTCTTTTCTATCGTTAAATATCAAGTAGAATGTCAGAAAATATTTATACGACTATATAACGTCATACTTATTAGCCAACGAACAGATTCTTATAGTGCCTGATGGAATCCCTCCAAACATGTTATCCATCTATAGATAAAATTTTGATATTACTTGCCTCATTCTAATTATTACAGTCGAAATGCCATAAATATCCAATTACACGTAATTTGTTTTGGTTCGTGAGATAGAAGAGGCAACGCAAATACCCACCGCGCTGCAAATTAATTTCCGGGCTTCAAATGAGTCCTATTGTGCTGGATTCACCGTACGTTGGACAGGTATAGCTATCGTGGTAGAATCAATACTACGCGCTGGCGAAGGCACGTTGGCGCGAATCCTGGACACGTGTGTCACCGCCGATAAATAATAAATGTAACGCTAAAACGATTAAATAAACGAATATCTGACAAACGAACGAATCAAGGCTCGTAACGTACACGGCCCTTCTGATTCATAAATATTTATCAAACGTACTAATAAAATTCTTCGACTTCCTCCTAGAACACTCTTGAAGCGCTTTTTACAAACGCTAGAGAGTCTCTAATCAACAAACGCCAACAGATACTTGACACACCTCATTGCGTAATTTCAAAGAAGCTCCAAACAGTCCTAGACCCAAACAGCCCTCAACAGTCCGTCCCCCAAGTGCAGCAACCGAAATGACACAGATCGATTGGAGCTATTNCGTCTCAGTAGTTCGAATTAATCGCTACACATTCGTCAATGTTACTATCATACAGCAGTTAATTCGTGACGAATTTTGGTGGCTTGACGATATTATTTCTCATTGACGATATTAGCCGCCCTATTGCACGTGGTTTACTCCGATACGTCGCTTAATGAGTTCGCGACTAATCGGGCAAGCGGTCAAATTGGCCCGTGGCGTGCAATTACGGAACGACCGTTGCATTTACCATGGTCGCGCGAGGTAAACATCCAGTGGTCCTTTTGTTAGCCTGTTTTGACGTTGGATCAGATATCTGAATACATAAACAACGTATTCACGTATCAAAAGGGTCGATTCTAGTTAAGGAAGTTTTTTTCCAATTTTTGTGTCAAAGTATTCGATCGATGTTCAGCTTATACAATTTCGTCAATTTTCTCTTGTACCTTATACGTATAACTTGCGTGAAATAGCCGGCGAAGCAGCGCACGTGGACCGGAACGAAATAATTATTTAGTCGATACACGAGAAGCTTCTGCTAAATTACGTATTCATTCCGGTATTTGTGAAATACTGGCAAAACCTCTGAGCAATTTTATTCCGGGAATCCCTTTGATGGAATATGTATTGGCGATGTGATTATCTTTTCACCTGGATTTCGCGCAAAATAACAAACCTCGACCGTGTGCATTCACAGGATATTGCAATGGAAGTGAAAATATTCATATCGCTTTTACGGACGTTTATACAACGCTTACAAAATATTTAGGTGCAAACAATGATTAACATAGAAATAGGTCTTTCAGATGTAATAATTTTCTTCAAATTAAATTGCATACGGTAAATTTGCTGTTTTCGCAATTTCCTTCATTTGGAGTTTATTGAGACATGTTATTGGCTTTTCCATGTATTATATTAAATGTGTATTATATTAAAATTGTAATATTAAGCTCATTGAATTCATTGAACGAAGGCAAATAACATTGAACGTACCAGCAGCATTAAATGTATTGTTTCATTATAACTTCATATATATATATATATATAGAACGTTCTGACCATTCCAATTATAATTCACGGTTCAGCGTACCGAAAACGCATAATATTATTATACTCGATATCATATTGAAACATTAATATCCAGTTAAAAAATTCATATGATATCAAATACAAATAGTTATAGACCATTTCCACAACGTGGTAATTTTATCGATTTAAGCATTTTTCAATCACTTGATTTGAAATTTATAGTTAACAAAGAAAATTTTACCAAATCAATAATAAGAAACATTCGGAATGTTTTGAAAGAATTTCTTCTTTAACTGGACGATTAAAAGCAACGTGTGTCTATCGAGGATTCGAGAAGTTACTCTTTTTTTTTTTTTTTAATTGAAACATAAAAGCACTTTCATTCTCTTATTTCGTTCATCCGGTACGTCTGTTTCACACAATATAATCTTGTTAACAATTTCCCTGCGTCTGCTGGTCCAATGAAGTTTGCGTAATACCTAGAATAGAAATTTACAACGTGAAATGTGATTGCTATTTGATAAGCACATAAGCTGCGCAATATATAATACAAATGCCGCTGAAATGCCGTTTATGTAATTTCACGTAATTTGATTCGGTTCGTGAGAGGGAAGAGACGAGGGATAAACCCAGCGCGCAGCAAATTAATTCCCGGGTTTCAAAGGCGCGCAATTGTCCTATTGTGTTGGATTAGTCGTAGGATAGACAGGTATAACAAACATGGTAGGATCAATACAGCGCGCTGGACATGATGCGTTGACGTAAATCCCGGGCACGTGTCTCACCGCCGATAAACGATAAATGTCACGATAAAACGATTAAATAAACGAATATCTGACAAACGAACGAATCAAGGCTCGTAACGTAAATGGCCCTTCTGATTCATAAATATTTATCAAAAGTACTAATAAAATTATTCGACTTCCTCCTAGAACACTCTTGAAGCGCTTTTTACAAACGCTAGAGAGTCTCTAATCAACAAACGCCAACAGATACTTGACACACCTCATTGCGTAATTTCAAAGAAGCTCCAAACAGTCCTAGACCCAAACAGCCCTCAACAGTCCGTCCCCCAAGTGCAGCAACCGAAATGACACAGATCGATTGGAGCTATTCGTC